>ONZH01021988.1:0-26689 GCA_900303285.1 Rhinella marina | reverse complement strand
CCCAGCTTTCCCATGTATGATGCTGGAAAATATGACTTGATCTAAACATAAGTGACAAATCCTAACACACATGACTATTACCTTCTATTAGATCGTCATCACCCAGCTTATCATTCAGAAATCTCAGAAAGTTGGGTGACAGCTTCTCTATGCTTGCAAGTGGTAATGGTTTCACTGTCTTGAATTCACATCCCCGGGAAAGCTGGGTCTTCCTGGAATAAATAGATTTTTGTCATTCTGAACCTGGGAAAGCAGGGTTATACATATCTTGTCATTCTTGCAAATCAAGTTGTCACTCTGCTTTCATAAGTAAATGAAGGGCAAATATACAGCCAGATTTAAAATGGTGAAACCCCACCCAGCTTTCCTAGAGTCCTGAATGACAGATCATTGCCCTGGTTTGGTAATGGTGTGTGTATGTGTGTGTGACACTTGGTGTCAGGGTCAGTCCTGCAGCAGTGGGGATTAGAGGGACGAATGATATGTATTGCACAGTCCCTGCCCAGTGCCTCCCCCTGCACATGTGACCATGCCATCACTGAAGGTCCTGTCGCTCCTTGCACTGTCTCTGCCTGCTCCATGAATGCTGCCCCTGGTGTTACCTATCCATTTCCGTGGTGTTTCCATCACTTTCTAAGGTTTTCAGGTATATAGGCGACCTTGCCTGTGAAGAACTTTGGTCCCCTGCAAAAATGCTTGGATCTCCCATTGACTTCAATAGGGTTCGTTATTCGTAACAAACACCCGAACTTCCGGAAATGTTCGACTTGAGTACCGAGCACACGAGCATATTAGTACTTGCTCATCTCTAATCAGGACCACACTCACTATAAAATCCTAAACAGCTGGCGGTATAAAGGCCTTCCCATGAAAGCAATCAACTAACGGGCCTGATACAAAAGTCTTAGGATAGAAAACTGGTGCCTCTCAATTACAGACGTTTCAGATGTGTTACCAAGTAGATAAAACATCTCCTTTCAGATTCTAAGTTGCTTAGGCATGACATGTAGTAAGCCTGTGTACCATGAAGCCTGAGATTTGGGAAAAATAGACTTAATGAGACTTACGTGCATAAAAGGTTTACTAAACTACGGTATGATAAAAGATATTATGTACAAAGGATAACTTACAGAGTAAAGTAAGTAACAGTTACCAAAGTCTTGAACAAGTGAACATACTCCTCATCAACCATTTCCCAACATGGCACCTGGTTGACACCCATATGATACAAAGAGAGGTGGTGGTAGCAAGAAACATATTTTCCTGATGATGTCCTCAATAAAGCTGCACTCTTTGTTACATAGCTAGATGTGTTCTAGCCTCCTGGTCCCTCATATCCCTTTCTAAAGGTTTTCAGTGTGCAGTATGCATGTACAGTTACTTCAGACTTCAAGAACACAGTCAGGTACCAGGTATCACTAATGAACTAAATTGAAAGATATAAAAGGGGAAATAATTGCTAAATGCCTTGCAACACACCACACCATCGGACTAACAAAAGCTTCTTTACTAAGGATCATCTTTGCTTTCGATCTTCTTTAATGCTCAGTCTCTGATGCTTCTGATCTTGGCTTTTGAATCCTCCTCTCATTGACCTCATCTTTTCAATAAAGACAATTGTGTCAGCCCATCCCAATTAACCCCTTCACGACCGCCATACGGCTATATACGTCCTATCTGCACATGCCCCGTGCAGATAGCACGTATATATAGACGTGCAGGCGGCCCTTTAATCCCAGCGCTGATCAGCGCTGGGATTAAAGCTCCTGCTCCTGCAATCTAGCAGGAGCAAGTCGGGTCCCGGCTCACAGACAGAGCGGGGACCCTGAGGAGAAGACAGGAGCGGTTTATTACCGCTTCTGTCTTCTCCTAAGCCGGAGGACAGCCTTACCTCTTCAGCGGCGCAGGCAGGAAAGAAGCGGCAGCGCCGCTTCCTGTGTTAGACCCGGCGGTCACGTGACCGCCGGGTGTCTCGGGGCCAGAGCAGTGCTGCAGGGTCTAAGGAGACCCTGATCAGCTCTGCCTCTATGTAATAAGCCCCCAGGGGGCTGTTTTCCCCTGTAACTGGGGCTCCTGTGGATGCCCCAGTTACAGTGGGAAACAGTGGGAAAAAAAGTGTAAAAAAAAAGAAAAAAAAAAAAGTCAGTCCTCCAGAGGTCTTTTAATGACCTCCTGGGGGACATATTAGTTGTCAAAAATAAAATATATAAGTAAAAAAATAAATAAACAAAAAAAGTGTAAAAAAAAAAAAAAATTAAACACGCAGTCGCCAATAGAAACAGTCACCATAGTTGCCCCGTCAAATAAAATCTATACATGCTATATATCAAAATGATCGTCATCAAATAGGGAACCCATTGCAATAATTAATTTGTGCGTCAGTTTTAATATTTAAAAAAAAAAAAATCTATAATTAAAAAAAAATCCTTTTTTTTTATAAGAATTAGCGGTTTTTGTCTAAATTAAACCTAAAAAAATATAAAATCTTTAAAAAAAACCATTCTAATAATAAGTCCTAAGTGTCAAGTAAAAAAAATAGCAAAAATTATTTTCGTATTCAAACGAAAAAAAAAAAATTAGGGTCACTAAGGCCCCTTTCACACGAGCGGGAGACTCGCATGTCTCCCGCAACGGATCTACAGGGCTGGACTCCGCACTGACAGGGATCGCATAGCATTATATGCGATCCCTGTCCGTGCGGAGTCCAGCCCTGTAGATGCGTTGCGGGAGACATGCGAGTCTCCCGCTCGTGTGAAAGGGGCCTAAGCCACCATGTGCCCAAATCACAAAAAGTTGCCTGGACATTCAGGCCTTTTATAGGTCCGGTCATGAAAGGGTTAAAGGGTTCCTCTAACACTTACAACAAGTAACAAAGTAAACTATTCATTTTCTTGGTGCTCTGTACACCAGACTGTATGTTGTTTAATACCAGGGCATAAATGTGAACTTTTCTAATTTTCAGATGCTCTAGTATTTGTAACTTTGCCTAGCACAGTCCCTTATCCTTCCTTCCTCTGTGTTGATGTATGACAGGATTGCAGGTAAA
This sequence comes from Rhinella marina, assembly GCA_900303285.1. Taxonomy (NCBI): domain Eukaryota; kingdom Metazoa; phylum Chordata; class Amphibia; order Anura; family Bufonidae; genus Rhinella; species Rhinella marina. Next base: position 23,643 of record ONZH01021988.1, on the reverse strand, counting down.
TTCACAATCCTAAGTGCAGAGAAATTTCAGAGCCTCTTTTCACTGATTGTAGGATAATCCATAACCTTGATCTGAGGGATCTGAGGGAAGAGCTTTGACACTGGGACCTTCTCTCCTCACTAGTGTACAGGTAGTTGTATAAGGTCATCAGGTCTGTTGGTTGGTTGGTTGGTGTATTGCCGGAAGTCTTAGGCAAACAACTTCCTGTTAGGTCCACCCACAGACAACAGTTGTGTGACCAGCAAAACCTTTTTCAGAATGGCAGACCAGCGGTTAAAGTCTTTTCTTGTTAAGTGTAAGGCAGGCAACTGAAAGCTATATTTTACCACACCTAGTATTGTTAACATAGAATGCACCTGGGCACTACTAAGTTTGTCAGCCCTGCTCTGCTAAACAGCTTATACAGTCTGCACTTAGGAAACATGGGATTAATAACAAACTTGGGGTTCATTCAGACAACCATATCCGTACCTTGTAGACCCACAAAACACAAATAACGGCCAAGTACATTCTGCATTGTTCGATCTTTTTTGCGGGGCCACGGAATGGAAGTAGGGATGCGGACATGACACGGTGCAGTGGACAAAAACATACAGTTGTGTAAATGGACCCTTGAACACTTCCACATATTCTAGCAGGAATAAATTTGTTTCAAAATAAATTCAGTTTCAGATTAAAGGGGCTATCCGAGTTATATTTATTAATGACTTATACTCAGGATAGGTCATCAATATCAGATCGGCGGGGATCCGACACCCGGCACCCCTAACCATCCCATTCATTTCAATGGGGCGGATCGCTCCTATACAAGTGTATGGAAACGAGCTGTCCCATTGAAATAAATGGGATGGTTAGGTGTAATTACACCAGCTCACCGCTGCGGATGTTACAGCGAGCAAGTAAACAATAAAGAGGAGGCAGCGCTGGCACTATCCTGAGGATAGGTCATTAATAAATATAACTCGGATAACCCCTTTAACTCAGTTGAAAAATAACTCACTCTATGTCTATGTCAATACGAGCCCTTAATGCGGTGGAGTAAGTTTTCATCAGATAGGGATGATACAAATGCTCGATTGTAACACTGCTTTTAAATACCATGCCCAGTGGAACTATAGAGGTTGTCTACCAAAGCTAATACTTTGCTAAACCCTATGGCTAGTATCATTGTACATATACACATATCATTCTCAATTATTTGTTTAATATATGGCCGGTATAGTGTGTTATAATTAGAGTTGAGCGAACTGAAGTGGAATTTTAGGAAAAATTTGATTTATCATGAAGTCAAATTTTCTCATGTTTCGTGGTAACGAATCATATTTTTTTAAATGGCTGTTGCACATGTTAGAAAGAGGAAGTAAGAAACCTAGGAAAAAAGGGATCACCCATAATGCCGTGCAGCTAGCCAATCAGCAGCTAGCCAGCCCCTATGATGTCACAGCCCTATAAAAAGTCTCTTCCTGATGGGTCTCTGCCATTTTCCAGTGAATTTAGTGCAGGGAGAGATGTTATAGGCACTAGGGACAGTGGTTAGAAAAGTTTTTATTCAGCAAAAATTACTATTGAGCAGTTCAGGGACAGCTTAGAGATAGTGTAGGGATATAATACAAAGGCTTTATCTACACTATAGGGAAGAGAGAAGAGGCCAACTGAACAGTGCAAAGCCTGGCTAATAGAGGTTATTATACCTTGCTGCACTGGGGTTAAAAGGTGTTCTAGTACTACTGATTTCAGATTGTTTGCATTCTTTGATACATAAGTAATTCCATTAACCCCTTCGCGCCCAGCGCCGTACATGTACGGCGCTGGGGCGATACGGGCACATGGCGCCCGCTCGCGGGTGCGGCGGGCGTCATGGCCGGCAAGTCTCTGCTGTTTCTAACAGCAGAGACTTGCCGCTACCTACTACATCGGCGGCGTCTTCCGGGGTGACTAGATGCCGTGATTGCGTCTAAACCCGGAAGCGTTCGCTTCCGGGTGGTGTACAGACACCCCGTGTGGCCAATCGGGGTGTCTGTACACCATATGAAAACTGTAATCCTCGCTGGTGAGGATTACAGTTTTCAAAGTGCAATTCTTATTCTGGCCACTAGATGGCAGGCCAGGATAAGAAATGAGCAATTCATGGATTTCTGAGTCTATAAAACCCAGAATTGCTCATAAAGAAAAAAAAAAAAAGCCACAATATATAAGCCCATATTTGAGCTTTCTAACAGTAAAAAAATTAAAAAAAAGTTTATATAAAAAATAAAAAAGATGTAAAAGTTCAAATCACCCCCCTTTCCGTATAAGTAAAAAATAAATACCTAAATAACAAATATAGACATCATGGGTATCACCGTGACCGAAAACGCCCGTACTTTTAAAATATATAAAGAAAAATTCCAATACGGCGAATTGTGTGGCGGAAAAAAGCGTCCAAATGGCGATTTGCCGTTTTTTGTCGCTTTTTTTTTTTTCAAAAAAGAATTAAATAAAAAGTGATCAAAAAGTCATACACACCCCAGAATGGTATCAATAAAAACTTCAGATCGTCCCGCAAAAAATGAGCCCCCATACAGCTCTGTACACATAAATACCAAAAAGTTATAGGGGTCAAGATTTGACAAGGAAAAAAAAAAAAAAAAAAAAAAAAAAAAAAAAAAGGGGCAACTTTCTAATTATTTTATCACTATGAAAACGCAGGAAAAACTATACATATTAGGTATTGCCGGATTCATACTGACCAGTAGAATGAAAGTAATGGATCAGTTTTAATGCACATCGAACGCTGTAAATAAGGAACCCGTAGAACTGTAGCGGAATAGCGTTTTCTTTGCAATTTCACCCGGTTTGGAATTTTTTTCCTGCTTCCCACTACACCGTATGCAATATTAAATGGTGGCGTTGGAAAGTACAACTTGTCCCGCAAAAAACAAGCCCTCATACAGCTATGTCAACAGAAAAATAAAAGAGTTATGGCTGTTTGAAGGCAGGGAGCGCAAAACGAAAATGCAGAACCGAAAAAAGCTCCGGGCGCGAAGGGGTTAATCCTTGATTCTGTTATTGGGGTGAATTGCGACCTAATACTACAGATTTTGTGGTGTTCACATTCTTTCATAAATAATTCAGTCCGTTAATCCTTGATAGTAAAATTGGGATGAAATTGCGGCTTAATACTACAGAAGTGTTCACGTTGTTTTATACATAATTAAATCCTGATTAACTGTGTAAATGAGGGGAAATTGCAGTCTGATACTACAGATTTTGTGGTTTTCACGTTCCTTTATACATAAGTAATTCTGTTAATCCTTAATTGTGAGATTGGGATGAAATTGTGACCTGATACTACAGAATTCGGGGTGTTCACCTTCTTTTTTACATTCTGTTAGTAAATCCGTTAATCCTTAGTTGTGCAGTTGGGGTGAAATTACGGCCTAATACTACAGAGTTTGGGGTCTTCATGTTCTTTTATATATAAGCAAATCCATTCATCCTTGATTCTGGGCTGAAATTGCACCCTAATGCTACAGATCTACAGATTTTATGGTGTCCACGTTCTTTTTCACATAATTCAATCCTTTAATCCCTAATTGTGTAATTGGGGTGAAATTGCAGCCTAATACTACAGATTTTGGGGTGTTCAAGTTCTTTTATACATAATTAAATATATTCATCCTTGTTTCTGGGGTGTAATTGCACCCTGGCACTAATGCTATTTTACACTTGCAGTTACTGTTACAGTACAGTATGTCTGATGGACAGGTGCCAGGCCCTTCTAAGGAAACGGCAAAAAGTTTCTGGAGCTGGCAGAAGTAGCTGCAGAAGAAGGGGTGGTAGCAACAGTCACAGCGACAGGCCAGAGCGATCTAGCGGTCATGATTTGACCAGCAACCAAGCTGTCCTTAAATGGTTGACTTGGTCATCAACATCATCTCAAGTGACATCAGACACCCCCAGTGAGGGGTTTATGGGTTCCTCTGACATGAGGCTTAGTTGGCATAGCTCAGAAACAAGCTCTGTGTCCTCACCTGTCCTGAACCTGCTTCTTTCATTTTCTGTTCAGTTTACTTGGGAAGCATTGTATGCCGTCAGTTCTGCTCCACTTTTCAGCGAGAACAAGCTTATTGAGGATAGTCAGCAGCTACTGCCCAGACAAGATGTGGAAGAGAGATCCATAGGTGGGCAAGAAGTCCCCATCACTCATTTTGTCAGCAATCAATCACCAAGGCGACTGCAAAAAGACAACAATATGCATGCACTCATCCAACGGCACAGAAGCTGAATGTGCTCCTGGCCATGGTACTGGAAATACAGTGCCTCCCTTTCCAGGTGGTTGACTCTGCACCTTTCAGAGAACTGATGGCTTAGGTCAAGCCAAGGTGGAGAGTCCCAAGCCGTCATTACTTCTCCAAAAAGGCTGTACCAGTTCTGCATATGTATGTTGAACAGAAGGTAGGCCAGTCCTTGAACATGTCGGTGTCTGCTAAAGTTCACGGCAGAAGAAAAGGAGGAAAACAGGCAGCGCCACTTGTGTGAAATCAGCAGGCTGGTTTGACAGAATGAAAGCATATAATGCGCTCACCTTTAGTAGTTGTGAGAAGTCACAACAGACTGTAGATCGCGTTGCTGGTAATTTATGGACCCCACCAGCGTCAGGGGTTTCCTTTTAGACTGCGGCCCACGATCCTCGGGTCCCCAATGGTGAAGATACCAATCCGGGGCTCGATAGTAGTATAGGAAAAAACAGGGTTGTTGGATCGTTTCTAGTCACGGCGCTGTCTTTTTCAGGAGTACAAAAACACTCTGTGCTCAATTATTAGAGTGTTATATTTATTTTAGTATATAAAAGAAACAAAGGTCTACGCGTTTCGGAGGATCAGTGCCTCCTTCTTCAGGACAATAATAATAACATATAGTGCAAACGATAGTGCCTTTAAAAGGCCGTTTTTGGCGCCAAGAGTAAAAAAGGGGGCGTGGTCATGGCCCTTTTTTTTTTTATATAAACTTTCTTACAAAAAATATATAAAATACAAAAAGAAACAGAGTCAGGCGCGTCAAAAGTGCCTAATTAAAATGTATGAAGAAAAGGATAAAAATACAGGCATGTTCACACTATTTGAAGATCGGCGTTTTGGCGCGTGAATGGGATCGGGGGGTGGGTTGGGGGTGTGTCAGGTTCTGTGATGCCCCAACGCAACACTGCAATACTGTGGGGTTCTATAGGATGGTCTCACTTAGCTCGTTCAGACCAAGCGGTGCCAATGTATTCAATTGGTAGATCCAGTATACCTCCCGTTTTTGGAGTATACTGAACCTATTGTATGGATTATATGGGATGTGATCAATCGGGGTGATTATAATTGGGTGGTCTTGTTTTTCTTTTGTTGTGGCACAATGCCTTGAGAGTCCATGTTTGTTATATAGGCGTTTTATATTATACCTATGTTGGTTTAGTCTACAGTGCAGACTGTGTGGTGCGACCCACATATTGGAGGCCACATTTGCATTCTATCAGATATATCACATAGGTAGATTGGCAGTTCATATTGTGTTTTATTGGAAATATGGTCCCATTTGTGTTCGATTTAAACTGATGTTGTGCATGTGTGATCACTTTGCAACATAAACATCTGGATTTATTACATCTATAGCTCCCTGTTTTGTGGGAGTGATCATTTATTTCTCCTTTCTCAGTTTTTTTCGTGAATATAGTCTGATGTTGTTTTAATATGCTGGGGGCTAGAAGATTTTTTATTGTTGGGGCCCTACAGTATGTAATAATGGGTTTTTTTGGGAGATGTTCACGGCAGCACTGACATGTGGAGTTGTAACCATGGTCAAGGACAATATATGTCCTTTACAGCCCACTGGGTAAGTGTGGTACCAGCAACTTGCCCAGGTGATGGCAATGCCACTGTGTTCTCAAGCTGTGAGTCCTGTGCCAATATCTTCCTCTACCTCCTCACCCTCCACCTTAACCTCAGCCTCCACTGCAGGCACAATTCAGAGTGGTCCTCCAGCATACCACCTATAAAGAGCATGGCAGTATCACACTGTTCTGCACCTGGTTTGCCTGGGCAAACTGAGTAACACTGGAGAGGAACTGCTCCACGTCCTTCAGGAAGAAATTGAAACCTGGCTGTCTCCTTGCCAATGGAAGATCAGAACCATTGTCAGCGATAACGGGACAAACATTGTTTGGGGTGGCCACTTTATTTGTCAGATGCAAGAATTATGGGAAGAACTATGTAATTCCATTCCTTCATATCCTGGAGCACATGCTGATAAATTTGGCTGGCCAGGGGAAAGGAGACATGGTGCCTATGTCTCACAGCCACCTGAGCCCTAAAGGGCTTGAACTGGTGGAGGAGGAGGAGGAGGACATTCATGTACAAGCAATATATATAGAAATGGGTGGTTTATATGCACAAGTGACAAGACAGGAGCAGGAGGAGCTGGAAGGTGATAAGGAAGGCCAGGCAGATGAACCCGATACACCATGGCAGTAGAATTAAGATGGAGGCAGGGATTCCCTCCAGGTCCCTTGCACAAATGTCCAGATGCATGCTGAGTTGCTTGCGTAGTGACAGTCGTATTATCATCATTCGGCAGAGGTATACTACTGGCTCTCCACTCTGTAAGACCTTCGCTAGTGGTCTAAAATGGGGATATTTTTGCCACCTGCTGAGAGGGAGAATAAACTAAACTACTATTGAGACATCCTATGTACTCAGTAGGTTGCTGCCTATGTGTGCCATCGCCTATCCTCACAAAGGTCTGTCCTACTGAAGAAACCACCCATCATCAGCAGAGCATGGAGCAGAACTTGAACCATTAGGTGGTGGCATACTTGGGCTGCACACTGCCACCCCACATACAATATCCCCTTGACTATTGGGCAGCCAAACTTGATTTGTGGCCGTAACTGTCCGAGTTTACCTTGTACAAGCTCTTCTGCTCAGCCAGTGTTATGGCATCAGAGTGGGTGTTTAGTTCAGTGTGAGGTATAGTTACCCCAAGTAGAATTTGCCTTTCCAGCCAAAATGTGGAGAGATTGACCTTTTTTAAAGATTACTCAGCTGTGGATTAGCCAGGATTTCCCCACGCCAGTGCCTGATGCATCAGACTAAATCATTCTGGGTGCCACACCCAAACTTTGTGAAAAATACACATTTCTTCTGGCCACCTGCTTCAGCCACTATTCTGATGTCAGGCACCTCCCTCTGCTACCATTTTCTCCTACTGCCACCCACAATCTTGTGCTGTTACTGCCACTGATGTTGCCCCACACCTCCCCACTCTGTGACTAGGCCACTATGTTGACTCCTCATGTAGTTGCCTCCTCACCACTCTGTGACTTGGCCCCTATTACAACTCCTTAGGCGGGTGCCACTCTCTCCACTCTGTAACTGGGCTACTATGTTGACTCTTTATGTGGTTGCCACCTCACCACTCTGTGACGTTGCCACTAGTGTCGCTGTTTGGCCTTGTTGACATCACCATTTATTTTACTCTTCCTCTGATCTGCCTGAAGGATGGAAAAATGAAAAACACAATGGAATCACTTGAGTTCCTTTACATTATCTTCCACCGCAGAGTTGAAAACGCAAAAGTTGGCACCGGCGGCCCATGGACATCTGTCTTATACCTCAACTCCTGCTGAGACCCAAGTCATGCAGCTGCCTCTTAAGCTTTTTGATGACTCTGCTGGAGCGGTTTTCATGGTTCATCCATCTAGCCCTGCCCCAGAAGTAGAAGAGATTGAGTGCACTGATGCCCAACCACTTATGTTTGAGAATGAGGTTGTGGGAGGACCACTGCACCGTGTCTCTTATGATGATGACAAAACACGAGTGTCAACTGCTGCGGCTTTCTGCACTGTGCAGACCGGCAAGGATGGCAGGGGTGAATACTGGGTGGAAGATAATGTGGAGGATGATGAGGTCCTTGATTAGATCTCACATGGCATCCAGGTCATCAGAATGACGTGTGCAGTTCAGAGGAAGAAGTGGGGGTCATGTAGAGCCAGCCACACAGCAAAAGAGGGAGCTGGTTGCAAAAGCAGAGCAGTCGGCCCCAGCCAGTACACCTGCTACTGCTTAATGCACCGAGGGATAGAGCACATCAAAGCCAGCTCAAAGGAGTTACCTGGTATGGTAATTCTTCAAGCAATGTGCTGATGACAAGACACTGGTGGTTTGCACACTGTGCAGTCAGAGCCTGAAACGAGGCATAAATGTTCTAAATCTGAGCACCACCTGCATGACCAGGCATCTAAATGCAAAGCATGAGCTGCAGTGAAGTAGACACCTTAAAAATCATAAAAGATCTGAGGCTGCTCCCTCTTCTGCTGTTGTCTTGGTCTTTTCCTCCCCCTCTGGAGTGACAGGGCCACCTGGCCCCCTCAAAGTCAGGATGTGACAGCAACACCACCACCACCACCAGTGTCACTGAGCATCTCCACAATATTTCTCAGCCACCACTACTTTTCCAGCCGGGTTGTCCCTAATACGTGGAGCAGTAAGCATGGGCAGGAGCGCTATATCTCCCTAATTGCCCACTGGGTAAATGTAGTGGCGGCTGGGCCCAAGGCGGAAAGTGGTTTGCGCATGTCCTACTGCCACTGAGGATTTCTGGACATTTCTCAGTGCCTCTCATTGCCTCCTACTCCTTTTCCTCCTCCTGTTCCTCCTTTACCACCTCTTCATCACATCAATGCAACACCTATACTACCAAATTCAGCACAGCCAGGGTGAAACGACAGCAGGCTGTTCTGAAACTCATATGTTTGGGGGGAAAACCCCACACCGCACAAGAGCTGTGGGCGGGCATGGAAGAACAGACTGATGAGTGGTTGGTGCCGCTGAGCTTCAAGCCTGGCCTGGTAATGTGCGACAATGGGCAAAATCTCGTAGCAGCTGTGGGCCTGGCCAGTTCAACGCACTTTCTTTGTCTGGTGAAATGAAAAATTACCCCGATATCTCAGAACTTCAGCAGAAAGTGAGGGCCGTCTGAGTGTGCTTTTGGCATTCTGACCCTGCTGCTGCTCGCCTGTCTGCACTGCAATGTTACTTCTGCATTCCTGCTCACTGCCTCATATGCAACGTACCCTCAAGGTAGAACTCCACCTTGCACATGCTGGAGAAACGGTGCAAGCAGCAGGCATTAGTGGAGTTGCAGCTGCAGCACGCATGGGTGAGTCTCTATGTGGAACAGCACAACTTCACCACCAGCGAGTGGACCTCTGTGGGATTAGAGTGCCAGGTTGCGCGTTTCAAGTACTCCACCAACATGGCCAGTGCCAATTCTGTTCTCAGCATTACTATGCCATTTCTATGCCTCCTTGAAAAAACCCTTTGGGTGATGATGGATAAGAATGTGGCACAGAAGAAAAGGAAGAGGAACAGGGATCATTCCCATGGTTATCAGGCCAGTCATCCACAGGTGGCTCGGAGGGTGGGTTCCTGCTCCAACAGGGGCCAGGTACACAACTGTACTGCCAGGACACTGTTTTGGAGGATAAGAAGGATGATGATGCTGAGGATCTGCATTCACAGCAGGGTGGCACCAAAATCAGCCCATGGATGTCACTAGAGCATGGCTGGGGGGATACAGAGCACACTGATGATACACCTCCCACCAAGGACAGCTTGTCGTTGCCTCTGGGCAGCCTGGCACACGAGTTACTACATGCTGGACTGCCTGTGCAACGATTGCCGGATTGCCCTCATTCTTATCAGTGCTGATTACTGAGTGGTCACCCTGGTGGATCACCACTATGAGTATAAACGCACGTTTTTAGATGTGCTACTGATGGCATGACAGAGGGAGCTCAGTGGAAGCAGAAGGAGGAGGAGGAAGTCGTCAATGCAGCTGGGGCACCACCAGCACTTCAAAAGGGAGAGTTAGCATTGCCAAAATGTGGAAAAGATTTGTCAGCAGGCCACAACATTCAACACCACCACATGATATGGACCGTCTTAGCAGGAAGCGGCATTTCAGCAGCATAGTGGAACAGTACTTGTGCACACATCTGCACGTACTGACTGATGGGTCTGACCCATTTAACTTCTGGGTCTCTAAATTTTACACATGGCCTGAGCGTGCTCTTTACACCTTGCAGGTTCTGGCCTTCCCTGCAACAAGTGTATTGTCCGAATGTGTACTTTAGCATGGCAGTGAGGAGTGATCAAAGACAGTCACATCCAACGTGGACAATATCACATTCATTAGAATGAACCAGACATGGATCCCAAAGGACTTGTCTGTACCTTGGGTAGATTAGAGAGGTAAACCGGCTGCACCCAGCCATTGTTATACTCCAGCGCACTCTGTGCATTCTCTTTGCTATTACCAAATATCTCCACAAAACAAAAAACAAAAAAAAGTAAGAAAAAAAATTTTTGGCTATCTCCTCTGCCTCAGTGTTCAGGGTCAAGTTCGGGACCCGAACTGAACTTCGAAACAAAGTTCGGACGAACCCATCGAACCTGCACATCCCTAGCAGTCACCATGGTAAGAGTGCATGAACAGTTTCCTTGACATTTTCAAGACGTCTTGCAGTTGGGTGGAAGACTTCGGCAACTGGTGCACAATTAGGGTGAAGACGTGCGCCATGCAGGGTGCATGGGTCAGCCCTCCCTGATGCAGCACAGACAGAATGTTCTTCACATTATCATGAAGAACATTCCAGCTGGTGAGGAGACAGCCAGGGTTGGATTTCTTGGTTGATGATGTGGAGCAGTTCCTCCCTGGTGTGACTCAGTTTTCCTAGGCTGACCAGTTGCAGAACTATATGACAATGTTATGCTTTGCATAAGTAGTATGCTGTAGGAACACTCAGAACTGTGCCTACAGTGGAGTCTGAGGACAAGGTGGAGAATGAGGCAATAGAGGACATTGGTGCCGGAATAACAAAATAAGAATGTAGAGGTGGCATGACTATCACCTAGTCAAGTTGGTATGCTGGTGTGCCTGGGCTGGAATCACATTTACCTAGTAGGCTGTAAAGGACATATGTTGTCCTTGACCATAGTTACAGCTTTACATTTTATCACTGGGATGAACTGTACCAGATGCCGATAGGCTCAAGACGGCCCTCCTTTTGCTCAACATACATGTGCAGGGCTAGTACAGCTTTTTTAGAGAAGTAATGGTGGCTTGGGACTCTAAAGCTTGAGTGGGCACAAGTCATCAGTTTTCTGAAAAGTTCATAATATGGGAAGGGAAGAACTATAATACCAGCAACTTGGGCAGGTGCACATTCAGCTTCTGTGCTATTGGAAGAGTGCACGCATACTGTAGTCTCTTAGCAATCGCCTTGGTGATGATTGCTGGTGAACACGTGACGAGCAGTGGGAAGAGGAGTAGGAGGAGCATCAGGAACAATAGACGGAGGGAAGGAGCAACAGATTCCTTCTGCTGAGGTTGAGGAGCCCTGACTGCTAGAGAAGGCGTGCGGCCACTGGGAGATGCAGCGGTTGCTGTATCAGGCTGTGTCAATACATTAATACCACAGTTTTCCCAGGCCACTTTATGGTGATGATTCATGTGTTGACGCAGTGCTGTAGTCCCAACATTAATACCCTGACCGCGCCCCACCTTCTGCCCACATATCCTACATACCACCAGGCTAACATTCTCCAGCAACTTAATAAAAAATTCTTACACTGCCGAGTATTGCATTTTACCCCAACCACTGCCTGTATGAACCTGTGCATCGCAAGTTGATTGCTGATAGGTAGGCTCCTGAGTAGTAAAAAGTCTACTCCAGGCACATTTGTTTCCCATTGTTTCCCCCATGCTGGCTCATTGGTGCGCTGCCACCTTGCTGCTGTCTCATGGGCCTGCTGCCATCCTCACCCCCTGAGGATCCGGCTCCATCATCATCCACTACTGTCACTTACAGTATGTCACCCTCACGAGTAGAGATGAGCGAATCTATTCACCACTCCGTATATTTGCTATGAATCTTCCTTATTTCCTACTCTGAAGCGAATCCGGATTTATTCAAATTCGCTTCGTACGAGTCGTAAATGTTCTTAAAATTTTGAACGCTAATGCTACGTACGCATTCTTCTTGAACCACCCCCTCCCCTGGCCCCCAGAAGCGGAAAAATGACTATATGCCCCCTCAAGAGTGGGAAAGTAAAGATGCACCCCCCTCAGAAGTGGGAAAAACCAGCCTGGCCCACCGGGAACTAACTATTTGCATGTATAGGGAGTGAAGACTCCTCCCTCATTACTCCGTCCTACTCTGCAGTTCAAGCCAGTGATGAACAAGACACCACAGCATGGTGAAACAACCATGCCCAAAATGGGGAGAGATGGTGTTTGGTAGCGAGTACCCCTAACCACCAGACACTCTAGAGGAGATCAGAGTGTCACAATTGGCCAAGAGAATCCCAAAGGCACCGCACCGGCTGCTGCGGCAGAGGCAGCTGGAGCGTCCACTCTGCCGCCCAGGAGCAGAACAACACCTTCCATGCGGCAGAATCCCATCATGCCTGCATCAGTGACGGCCAACGCCCAGACCCTATGGAACTATAAGAATGTGGTGGAGGACTGGGTCATCCAAGTGCTTGACCATCCGAAGCCGGGAGACCCTGTGCTGGAACGGTGTAAAGGGACCATCCTATGGTTTTCAGTGGAGCAGTGGCTTCCTTGCAGATGACAAGGACGGCAAGGAGTACTTTATGGGGCGCAGGTCTATGAAACGGTTTTACCTGCCCCAAGCCTGTCTCAGTAGGGGATCAGGTGGAATATACCCCCATGGCATCCCTAAAAGGCCCCTTTGCTACCGGGGTAATGTTATTGTCAAAGCCCCTGGTAACTGCAACAGCCGAGAATCAGCTGCATCAGCCGAGAACCTGGCCAGATGATCCAGCAGCCACAGGATGCTTGCGCTGCCTACAAGAGTCGCCAGGTGGCACCTTCCGTTTCAGAGTGAAGCCACACTCGGAGCCTCTGATCCCTGGATTGCCGCCACCACCACCACAGTCCTTTCACCTTGGTCAGCTGACCACATCATCTTTCACATTCCAGCCCACGGAGATCCAGTACCAACTACCATGGAAAATGAAGTCAGCAGCAGCCAGAGATGCTGGCGGTTCTTCCTTGGGTGCAGCCTTGCCTGAACCGCTGCAGCCAGAAGTCCTTACCCCTGCTGTCCCGGCAGGAGTATTCGGAAAGGTGAAGGCTCAAGTGGCAGCAGCGCTCACCAGTGTGACCACCACCCGGTCAAGTCCGAATTCTAGCAGCAGAGGGCAGTGTAGCTCAACCACGGCAGCCAGCCTGGCCTACAGGAGGCAGTAGCGTCCTCTTATGTCATTCAGCAGTAGCAGCAAGGAGGACTTCATTCCTTTTTTCCTTATATATTCCATATTTTCCTTTTTCCCACCTTCTCAGGTTATTTGGGAGCCCCCTTTGCAAAAAGTGTTCTCTATTTGCTGCTATTTTGTATTATCCATGTGGATTACACATTACCTTTTTGGATTACAAAATTACCTCACGTGGATTACAATTGAATTTTGGACTATATGTTCCAGTGTTTTATGCCAAGCAGCCATGAGGAGAGACTCAAACGTATATCTGAGCCTATTATGCTTGCAAATGTGAAATTGATTGCACTAAAATGTTTGCATTATGTCTTTGCAGTATTTTAGCCAGGGGCGTAGCTATAGGGGGTGGAGAGGTAGCAGTCGCTACCGGGCCCAGGAGCCTAAAGGGGCCCAAAGACCCTTGTGCCGCATAAGAAGACACACAAAGCACTGAGGGAAGGGGGGCCCCAATCTAAACTCTTGCACCAGGGCCCATGAGCCTTTAGCTACGCCCCTGATTTTAGTAGTAATGTTTTTACAGGTTCAGCAACGTTCATGCACTTCAGCCCATTGTGTGTATTCTTTTTCAGGTACTGCACATTGTCCTATTATGCACTTATTGTATGGTGTTTGGTTAATTATGTACTTAGCCGGATAGCTAGCATCTTACTTTTGTAGCTCATATGGACTGCCTCTGAGGACTGTACGCTGCGTACTAGCGTTGTGCGTGCATGCGTATGACGCAATCGAGAGTCATAAGTACGCTTTGTACGCACTTTGTACGCTAATGCTTACGCATTCAGTTCAGTAGCATACTTTTAACAACACTTAGACTGTATGTTCGTAATTTCTGCAGGAATGTTCGCAAAACAACGATTATTTTTTAACGCAACTTTGACCGAATAAATTTGTATTAAGAACGAATCTTGTCATAAATTCGTTGATTATTCGCCAAAGCAAATTTTTGAAGATTTTCTCGTCTCTACTCACCAGTCTCATGGCAACATCCCTGACTACTCACAACACGTGCTCCCAACTGACTATCATCATTGCTAGTTGCACAAAAAAGGGGGGACACAGCAGACTGTCTGAAAAGTGGATCAGAACTGGCAGCATGCATTACTTCCTGAGCAGAAGGAGCAGCAAAAGAAAGAGGCAGTTGCAGAACAGGTGAGGGCACAGAGGTTGTTTGTGAGCCATGCCTATGTACTAAGTGTGGTGTCAGAGAAACCTACCGATTCCTGGTTGTGTGTATCTGTAGTCACCTAAGATGATGTTGAAGAGCAAGTCAACATTCCAGTACAGCTGGATTGTTGGTGAAAAAACCCCAGCTGGATGTACAGTGCCATGGAATTAATGGTGCTTTAAAATAAATAAATAATAATAATAATGACAGTGGCAGCTCTGGCTGCAGCTGGTGCTACCACTACCTCTTCTTCTGCTGCTGCTTGTGCCATTGCCCATTCCTTTTGAGGGCCCAGACAACTATCTGTTGGCCATCATGTACAGTAACTGAATCGGCAATGTAACAGATGAATTATGAATGGTGCAGCACCGCCTGTTGAAGATGAGTCTCATTCACCGTACATCTATGTATAAATGAACCGATTATTATAGGCGCAGCAGATGAAATGGGTAAATGTGCCTATATATTAGACTGCCTGTTGACAATGAGTCTGATGCACAGTAAGTCTATGTATAACAGAACCGATTAGGTCTTAATGGCACAGCAGATGAACTAAGTAAACATGCTTATATATTAGACCAATTGTTCACAAAGAATCTGATGCACACAAGTCTATGTATAACTGAACAGGTTAATAATTAAAGGCGCAGCAGATGAACAAGGTAAAGTGCCTATATATTAGACCGTCTATTGAGACACACTGTTATGGGGGATCTGTGGGTGACACACTGTTAGGGGGGATCTGTGGGTGACACACTGTTAGGGGGGATCTGTGGGTGACACACTGTTAGGGGGGGATCTGTGGGTGACACACTGTTAGGGGGGATCTGTGGGTGACACACTGTTAGGGGGGGGATCTGTGGGTGACACACTGTTAGGGGGGGGATCTGTGGGTGACACACTGTTAGGGGGGGGATCTGTGGGTGACCACTGTTAGGGGGGGGATCTGTGGGTGACACACTGTTAGGGGGGGGATCTGTGGGTGACACACTGTTAGGGGGGGGATCTGTGGGTGACACACTGTTAGGGGGGGGATCTGTGGGTGACACACTGTTAGGGGGGGGATCTGTGGGTGACACACTGTTAGGGGGGGATCTGTGGGTGACACACTGTTAGGGGGGGATCTGTGGGTGACACACTGTTAGGGGGGGGATCTGTGGTGACACACTGTTAGGGGGGGGATCTGTGGGGTGACACACTGTTAGGGGGGGGATCTGTGGGTGACACACTGTTAGGGGGGGGATCTGTGGGTGACACACTGTAGGGGGGGGATCTGTGGTGACACACTGTTAGGGGGGGGGATCTGTGGGTGACACACTGTTGAGGGGGGGGATCTGTGGTGACAACACTGTTGGGGGGGGATCTGTGGGTGACACACTGTTAGGGGGGGGATCTGTGGTGACACACTGTTAGGGGGGGATCTGTGGGTGACACACTGTTAGGGGGGGGATCTGTGGGTGAACACTGTTAGGGGGGGGATCTGTGGGTGACACACTGTTTAGGGGGGGGATCTGTGGGTGACACACTGTTAGGGGGATCTGTGGGTGACACACTGTTAGGGGGGGATCTGTGGGTGACACACTGTTAGGGGGGATCTGTGGGTGAACACTGTTAGGGGGGATCTGTGGGTGACACACTGTTAGGGGGGATCTGTGGGTGACACACTGTTAGGGGGATCTGTGGGTGCCACTGTTAGGGGGATCTGGGTGACACACTGTTAGGGGGGGATCCTGTGGGGTGGACACACTGTTAGGGGGGATCTGTGGGTGACACACTGTTTAAGGGGGGATCTGTGGGTGACACACTGTTAGGGGGGGATCTGTGGGTGACACACTGTTAGGGGGGATCTGTGGGTGCACACTGTTAGGGGGGATCTGTGGGTGACACACTGTTAGGGGGGATCTGTGGGTGACACACTGTTAGGGGGGATCTGTGGGTGACACACTGTTATGGGGATCTGTGGGACAGGGTGACACACTGTTAGGGGGGATCTGTGGGTGACACACTGTTATGGGGGGATCTGTGGGTGACACACTGTTATGGGGGGGATCTGTGGGGTGACACACTGTTTATGGGGGGATCTGTGGGTGACACACTGTTATGGGGGGATCTGTGGGTGACACACTGTTATGGGGATCTGTGGGTGACACACTGTATGGGGGGATCTGTGGGTGACACACTGTTATGGGGGGATCTTGGGTGACACACTGTTATGGGGGGATCTGTGGGTGACACACTGTTATGGGGGGATCTGTGGGTGACACCTGTTATGGGGGGGATCTGTGGGTGACACACTGTTATGGGGGGATCTGTGGGTGACACACTGTTATGGGGGATCTGTGGGTGACACACTGTTATGGGGGGATCTGTGGGTGACACAACTGTTATGGGGGGATCTGTGGGTGACACACTGTTATGGGGGGATCTGTGGGTGACACACTGTTATGGGGGGATCTGTGGGTGACACACTGTTATGGGGGGGATCTGTGGGTGACACACTGTTATGGGGGGATCTGTGGGTGACACACTGTTATGGGGGATCTGTGGGTGACCACCTGTTATGGGGGGATCTGTGGGTGACACTGTTATGGGGGGATCTGTGGGTGACACTGTTATGGGGGGATCTGTGGTGACAACTGTTATGGGGGGATCTGTGGGTGACACACTGTTATGGGGGGATCTGTGGGTGACACACTGTTATGGGGGATCTGTGGGTGACACACTGTTATGGGGGGATCTGTGGGTGACACACTGTTATGGGGGGATCTGTGGGTGACACACTGTTATGGGGGGATCTGTGGGTGACACACTGTTATGGGGGGATCTGTGGGTGACACACTGTTAGGGGGGATCTGTGGGTGACACACTGTTAGGGGGGATCTGTGGGTGACACACTGTTAGGGGGATCTGTGGGTGACACACTGTTAGGGGGGATCTGTGGGTGACACACTGTTATGGGGGGATCTGTGGGTGACACACTGTTATGGGGGGATCTGTGGGTGACACACTGTTATGGGGGGATCTGTGGGTGACACACTGTATGGGGGGATCTGTGGGTGACACACTGTTATGGGGGGATCTGTGGGTGACACACTGTTATGGGGGGATCTGTGGGTGACACACTGTTATGGGGGGATCTGTGGGTGACACGTGCCATATGTGACCATAATCGCTATTATCCTAAAGATTACACCCAAATACTAGTGAACTACATATCACCAGGTCAATGCTACCGTTCATTAGCTTCCAGAATTACTTTCTTTTAAAACCACTATTAATGTATTACATAAACTTATTCACCTTTGCACTATTGACAACATCCAAACTAAGAAAAAAAATAAGATTAGTGACCACCAATACACCTTTCTATGGTGATCACTAAGGGACCGCTGCCTTTTTACATGGTCCAGTCTAAGCACTGCACAGCCGTGTTCCTTCTCAGCTAGGACCAGCAGGAGCATTGATCTGGACTGTTTGACTCTTACATGTCATTGGAAGTAATGCCTGTTAAGTGTAAGAGGTTAAAAAGGGATCAGACTCCCTCTGTCTCTCATCAGCATCCTGGAAATTACATTGTGGGTGCCGATGTCAGTGCAAGGCCTGCCACCAGAGTTTCCCAGCAGGCTGCTCCTCGCTGGTGCAGCCTGCTGGTGAATGACAGTATAGCACTGACATTAAAATACATTGCACTACAGGAATAGAGCAAAGTATATTAGAAGCGATCAAAAGATTACCTACTATAGTCCCCTTGTGAGGCTATTAAATGGTTAAAAAGGTAATTAAAAAAATTCCAAGTTATAAAATAACACTTAAATACTCTTTTCAATGGAAAATATTGCAAAAATAAAATTTCCTCCACATATTTGGTATTGCCACATCTGTAACGACTTGTACTAAGCAATTATCAGGTAATTCATTCCATATGGTGAACACTGAAAAAAAAGACAAAATTGCTGCTTTTTGCTTATTTACAAAAAGATAGAATAAAAAGCTATTAAAATGTGTTATTTACCCCAAAAGGCTAAAAAAAAAAAAATAAAAAAAATAAAAGGTTCACACATCTACAAAGAAAGAAAACTAAAAAAGTTATGGTCTTGGGATACGGTGATGCAAAAACTTTTTTTAAAGGGACTTTATTGTGCAAAAAAATAGTAAAAAAAAACTATGTATTTGGTATCACTGTAAAAGTACTGTCCCAGAGAATAAAGCTATTGTCTTATTTCTGCCAAAAAATGAACGCTGCAAAATTTATAACATAAAAACTCAGTGGCAGTATTGTGTTTTTTCCATCTACCTCTCAGAAAGAGATAATAAAAGTTAATTAGTAAGTTAAGTGTACCCTAATATGGCACTACTAAAAAAGGCAATTTTTCTTGCTAAAAAAACAAGCCCTCATACAGCTACATAAATGGAAAAAAAAATATATATATATATATATATATATATATATAGCGCTCTTGCAAAGTGACAATGAAAAAAAATCTCCCAGTTATTAAGGTCCAAACAGGTTGGTCACCAAGGGGTTAAAGACAAATAAGCTAACTAAAGAAAAAACAGCTAACTAATATAAATAAGGCAAGTCCTTGCATATACTGTATAAGGGCTCATGCACACGAACGTGTGCTGGCCGTGCCCGTGCTGCGGGCCGCATACGGCAGGTCCGCAATAAACGGGCACCGGCCGTGTGCAGCCCGCATCACGGATCGCGGATCCATTCACTTCAATGGGTCCGCGATCCGGGAGATGCGGAGGCATGGATCGAAACACCATGGAAGCACTACCGTGTGCTTCCGTGGTGTTTCTGGCCGTGCCTCCGCACCGCAAAAAAGTAGTGCTTGCGGACCCTCGGATGCGGATCGCGGACCCCATTCAAGTGAATGGGTCCGCGATCTGCATGCGGTGGCCTCGCGGTCAGTGCCCGTGCATTGCGGACCGCAGTTTGCGGCCCGCAGCACGGGCGGCACACCGGTTCGTGTGCATGAGCCCTAAGCCAATCACATGTTCTTCAGATCGGCAGGGTCTGCGGCATTGTATGTTAAAAGTGCCCACAAGACCATTGTATAAAGAATGACTTATAAAGCATATTTACTTTTCAAAAATTGTTGAAATAGCAAAATAAACAAGAAACAATTAGTAAGAAATATCAGTGGGCACAGTAGTTTTAGACATGCCTATGAAGTCAGCTACAAAGCCAAGGGATAGCATATGCCTTTGTATATATTGTGGGGAAGTTAGCTCGGTAGGGTGTGGGTTTGCGGTGTGAACAGCAGTCAGAGTCCCAGACACAGATGAAGTCCAAATGCAGGCTTGGCCTGCATTTATTCACAAGCTCAAAATAAAAGATAATACAGCCTTTGCTTCAGGCACAAACAAAATAAACCCTGCTTGTCCAGCACTACCTAAACATAAGACAGTTTTCCTCACTATACATGCATCTAGCTACAGCCACACGAATACAACATGTTATGCAGTTCAGTCCACAAGTTTTTACCTTTGATAGCGTCAAACGTATCTCCTGAGGCCAGCAGCCTTCAGCATTCCTAGCTGCACCCAGCCTCTCTCTGTCTGCACATCTTGTAGGCTTTGTGGACCTGCTAATGGTCCAGCCTCAGCACCTGTGGTGCCTGACTCCAAACCCTAAGACCTGGAGTGGAGGAAGTGGGATGGATGGCCCCACTGCCAAACCTGTCATCCATCCCAAAAAAAACAGGCCCAAACACACTTTATCAAAAATGTCTCCAGCAACTACTTTTACTGGAGACCATATCACACTTTCCTGGTTTCCCCATGTCTCCTGTTGGGAGACATGAACTTCCCTCAGTCTCTAGTAGGCATAGTAGCTGAACCCAGGAGAAATATACCGGCCATCCAGGATTAACCCCTTCAGTGTCTCACAATATTAAATCACATGATGCATGCTATGCCTTCATATTAACCTAGATCAGATATAATACTGACAATATATTCCATGGGTTACTCATGATTTGATGTCACTGGGCTCCATCCATTTTAACCAATCAGGTATTTTATCGTTGTGTTCCTCCTCTCTTTCTTCTGAAAAGGTTTCTAGAAGAAAAATCCATAAGCGAGTGTTACACAGGTGATTCTTTACCCTTATCTGCAAGAATGCCTCTGCCTGGAAAGTGTAGTAAACACCCCAAAAAGGGCACCCCACTAGTGATGAGCGAGCCGAAGCGGCAATATTCGGGATTCGCACGAATATTGCCCGCTTCGGCTCGGCATCCCGAGCCAGAGCGGACTCGTGATGATTCGTGCGTCACTGCCAGTTTGAAATGCCTGGTTTTTTAGCCAATCAGCATCAAAGGGAAGCCTATGGGAACGCCTGCTGTGATGTAACATCCCCTATACCTCCCCAGCAGTGATTGGCTGGCAGTGACATGTGACCTAAATTTACATAAGGAAGGGACCTGCAGCATCAGCCTCATTGTGCTTTTGGGAAGGAGATGAGACAGACAGAGACACTGTTAGCTCGTGTAGTGTGTGCAGCGAGCAGTTAGGAGTTAGGAGTTAAGATAGGAAGCCTCAACGGTCTTTTTAAAGACTATTTATACTCTGAAAAACAGTATATACTGTAAGCCTGTATTCTGTGTAGGAATAGGAAGCCACAATAGTCTTTTAAAAACCAATTGATTCTATGAAGAAAACTATACAGTATATGCTGTAAGCCTGTATTCTGTGCAGAGCTGTGCCTGGTACACCTTGTCCAGCCACATAGATCAAACTATACATATCTAAACAGATATATTCCTATGCATGACTGTGCAGTGACTAGTGAATACATTTCATCAGCGTGCTATATACCTCAGAGTCTATAGATACTGTATTGATCTGTGGATTCCCGTTTTATTTGCGCAAACTGCGTACATCTTTTTTTGGATAGGTCTGAAAATAATCATACCTGCATATCTATCTACATTGTCCGTTTAATTTCACTGATCCGTAATACACGTTGCAGTGACTAGTGAATACATTTCATCAGCCTGCTATATACCTCAGAGTCTATAGATACCGTATTGATCTATGGATTCCCGTTTTATTTGCGCAAACTGCGTACATCTTTTTTTGGATAGGTCTGAAAATAATCGTACCTGCATATCTATCGACATTGTCCGATTAATTTCACTGATCCGTAATACACGTTGCAGTGACTAGTGAATACATTTCATCAGCCTGCTATATACCTCAGAGTCTATAGATTCCGTATTGATCTGTGGATTCCCGTTTTATTTGCGCAAACTGCGTACATCTTTTTTTGGATAGGTCTGAAAATAATCGTACCTGCATATCTATCTACATTGTCCGTTTAATCTCACTGATCCGTAATACACGTTGCAGTGACTAGTGAATACATTTCATCAGCCTGCTATATACCTCAGAGTCTATAGATACCGTATTGATCTGTGGATTCCCGTTTTATTTGCGCAAACTGCGTACATCTTTTTTTGGATAGGTCTGAAAATAATCGTACCTGCATATCTATCTACATTGTCCGTTTAATTTCACTGATCCGTAATACACGTTGCAGTGACTAGTGAATACATTTCATCAGCCTGCTATATACCTCAGAGTCTATAGATTCCGTATTGATCTGTGGATTCCCGTTTTATTTGCGCAAACTGCGTACATCTTTTTTTGGATAGGTCTGAAAATAATCGTACCTGCATATCTATCTACATTGTCCGTTTAATTTCACTGATCCGTAATACACGTTGCAGTGACTAGTGAATACATTTCATCAGCCTGCTATATACCTCAGAGTCTATAGATTCCGTATTGATCTGTGGATTCCCGTTTTATTTGCGCAAACTGCGTACATCTTTTTTTGGATAGGTCTGAAAATAATCGTACCTGCATATCTATCTACATTGTCCGTTTAATTTCACTGATCCGTAATACACGTTGCAGTGACTAGTGAATACATTTCATCAGCCTGCTATATACCTCAGAGTCTATAGATTCCGTATTGATCTGTGGATTCCCGTTTTATTTGCGCAAACTGCGTACATCTTTTTTTGGATAGGTCTGAAAATAATCGTACCTGCATATCTATCTACATTGTCCGTTTAATTTCACTGATCCGTAATACACGTTGCAGTGACTAGTGAATACATTTCATCAGCCTGCTATATACCTCAGAGTCTATAGATTCCGTATTGATCTGTGGATTCCCGTTTTATTTGCGCAAACTGCGTACATCTTTTTTTGGATAGGTCTGAAAATAATCGTACCTGCATATCTATCTACATTGTCCGTTTAATTTCACTGATCCGTAATACACGTTGCAGTGACTAGTGAATACATTTCATCAGCCTGCTATATACCTCAGAGTCTATAGATACCATATTGATCTGTGGATTCCCGTTTTATTTGCGCAAACTGCGTACATCTTTTTTTGGATAGGTCTGAAAATAATCGTACCTGCATATCTATCTACATTGTCCGTTTAATTTCACTGATCCGTAATACACGTTGCAGTGACTAGTGAATACATTTCATCAGCCTGCTATATACCTCAGAGTCTATAGATACCGTATTGATCTGTGGATTCCCGTTTTATTTGCGCAAACTGCGTACATCTTTTTTGGATAGGTCTGAAAATAATCGTACCTGCATATCTATCTACATTGTCCGTTTAATTTCACTGATCCATAATACACGTTGCAGTGACTAGTGAATACATTTCATCAGCCTGCTATATACCTCAGATTCTATAGATTCCGCATTGATCTGTGGATTCACGTTTTATTTGCGCAAACTGCGTACATCTTTTTTTGGATAGGTCTGAAAATAATCGTACCTGCATATCTATCTACATTGTCCGTTTAATTTCACTGTTCCGTAATACACGTTGCAGTGACTAGTGAATACATTTCATCAGCCTGCTATATACCTCAGATTCTATAGATTCCGCATTGATCTGTGGATTCACGTTTTATTTGCGCAAACTGCGTACATCTTTTTTTGGATAGGTCTGAAAATAATCGTACCTGCATATCTATCTACATTGTCCGTTTAATTTCACTGATCCGTAATACACGTTGCAGTGACTAGTGAATACATTTCATCAGCCTGCTATATACCTCAGAGTCTATAGATTCCGTATTGATCTGTGGATTCCGTTTTATTTGCGCA
>ONZH01021987.1:0-54587 GCA_900303285.1 Rhinella marina | reverse complement strand
TGTACTTTGAAATATACAATATCTAGGCCATTTAATAGGCCACTGTACTGTGCGTTTTTCTTGTTAAATTATCTCACATACCTGGTGTAAATACCCACCGTCTGTTCAGTTACTACACGGCTGTGTACTTTGAAATATACAATATCTAGGGCATTTTAATAGGCCACTGTACTGTGCGTTTCTCTTGTTAAATTATCTCACATACCTGGTGTAAATACCCACCGTCTGTTCAGTTACTACACGGCTGTGTACTTTGAAATATACAATATCTAGGCCATTTTAATAGGCCACTGTACTGTGCGTTCTCTTGTTAAATTATCTCACATACCTGGTGTAAATACCCACCGTCTGTTCAGTTACTACACGCTTTGTACTTTGAAATATACAATATCTAGGCCATTTAATAGGCCACTGTACTGTGCGTTTTCTTGTTTAAATTATCTTCACATTACCTGTGTACATATCCCACCGTCTGTTCAGTTACTACACGGCTTTGTACTTTGAAATATACAATATCTAGGCCATTTAATAGGCCATGTACTGTGCGTTCTCTTGTTAAATTATCTCACATACTGGTGTAAATACCCACCGTCTGTTTCAGTTACTACACGGCTTTGTACTTTGAAATATACAATATCTAGGCCATTTAATAGGCCACTGTACTGTGCGTTTTCTTGTTAAATTATCTCACAATACCTGGTGTACATACCCACCGTCTGTTCAGTTACTACACGGCTGTTGTACTTTGAAATATACAATATCTAGGCATTTTAATAGGGCCACTGTACTGTGCGTTCTCTTGTTAAATTATTCTCACATACCTGGTGTAAATACCCACCGTCCTGTTCAGTTAGTACACGGCTGTGTACTTTGAAATATACAATATCTAGGCCTTTTAATAGGCCACTGTACTGTGCGTTCTCTTGCTAAAGTATTTCACATACCTAATTATATACCCAAATATTGTATTTGCAACAAAAAAAAAATAAAATGCGGAGGGGGCTAGCGGAATAGGACGTGGACTGTGGACGAGGACGGGGGCGCGGAAATGCTGTTGGGGCCTTGTTGAAGCCAGTGGGGATACAATGTGTGCTGGTGAGGATCAGCCAGGATCCCGCTCATCCAGAATCCCTGCCTTTATGGGACAGTTAAGCAGGGGGCGGGTTACACCGCTGTTGAGGCCTGAGCAGGTTGAACAGGTGGTGCAATGGATAGCCGATAGCGCTTCCACACAGTTGTCCACCAGCCAGTCATCCACACAGTCTCACTCTGACCCTCCTTCCTCCACACCTGGCCAACAGAGTCATCCCACCCTTGACCCCTCCCAGGAGCTCTTTTCGGGTCCTTTTTCAGATGTGCCGGAAGAATCCCAGGAGCTAGCAGAGGAATTTGTTTGTAGTGATGCCCAAACACTGGAGTTTTCGCCATCTCCTGCTGATGTGGACCCTGAGCCAGCATCTGTTATCATGAGCGATGATGATGATGAGACGCAGTTGCCATCAAGGGAGGCTGTTGGAATGTCCAGTGGGCAGGAGGAGGAGCAGAGTGAGGAAGTGGAAGAGGAGCTGGTGGATGACGAAATGACCGACCCCACTTGGCCAGGGGTGATGTCCAGCGAGGAAAGCAGTGGAGAGGTGGTGGTCTGCGCAGCACCGAAAAAGGCAGCAAGAGGGCAGAGGGATGTCCACAGGCAGAGGGATGTCCACAGGCAGAGGGATGTCCACAGGCAGAGGGATGCCACAGGCAGAGGGATGGCCACAGGCAGAGGGATGGCCACAGGCAGAGGACAGTTCAGACAGAGAAGTGAGGCCACAGCCAGCAGGGCCGAAGCTGTTCCCGCCAGCGGCCAGTCGCGCGAAGCTCCCCCATCGAGGCCTCGTACTTCTGTGGTGTGGAGATATTTTAATGTTTGTGCGGATGACAAACTGAGCGCGGTTTGCACACTCTGCCACTCAAAACTGAGTAGGGGCTCTGAGAAGAGCAATCTGACCACCTCAGGCATGCGGCGTCACTTGGAATTCAAGCACTGGGCTGAGTGGGAGAGAGCAAACGCAATACAAACTGCGCCCGGTCTTGCTGCCACTGCCTCTTCCCCTTTGTTGTGTGCTGCCACTGCGGTCCAGACCTCCAGCCAGGACACCTCCACATCTGCCTCTGCCTCTGCTACTTTGGGGCCTTCTCCTTCAGCCTCCCCTTCCCCCGCCCCTTCCCCCGCCTCTTCGCCTGCACCTTCACACTCCTCGTCCCAACAACTGTCCATCTCGCAGGCGTTCGACCGCAGGCGGAAGTACGCCTCGAGTCACCCCCAAGCCCAAGCCTTAAACTGCCACATCTCCAAACTGCTGGCCCTGGAGATGTTGCCGTTTAGGCTTGTGGAGACGCAGGCCTTCCGCGACCTGATGGCGGCTGCCGCACCTCGCTATTCCGTCCCTAGCCGCCACTACTTTTCCCGGAGTGCCGTCCCCGCCCTGCACCAGCACGTGTCGCGTAACATCAGGCGGGCCCTGAGGTACGCAGTCAGCGCAAAGGTCCACTTGACCACCGACTCATGGACAAGCGCTTGCGGCCAGGGACGATACATTTCTCTGACGGCACACTGGGTGAATGTAGTGGAGGCGGGGACGGGGGTCGCAAACAGAGACGGCCTACCTACCACCCCCGCCCAAGATTGCCAGCATGGGTTCTGATAAACCCCCCTCCTCCTCCTCCTCCTCCTCCTCCTGTGCCTTAACATCTCCCTCAGCCGCTAGCTGGAAGCGTTGCAGCACTGGCGCGGGGGAGACGTCAGCAGGCGGTGCTAAAGCTCATCAGCTTGGGCGACAGGAAGCACAGCGCCCCAGAGGTGAGGGACGCCATATTGCAGCAGACGGAGATGTGGCTGTCGCCGCTGCAGCTAGGACCAGGCATGGTCGTGTGCGATAACGGCCGTAACCTGGTGGCGGCTCTGGAGCTTGCCGAACTCAATCACGTACCATGCCTGGCCCACGTTTTTAATCTGGTAGTCCAAAAATTTCTGAAGACTTACCCCAACCTGGCAGAGCTACTGGTGAAAGTGCGGCGCTTGTGCGCTCACTTTCGGAAGTCAACTGTAGCTGCTGCTAGCTTAAAAAAACTCCAGCAACGCCTCCATTTGCCTCAACATCGGCTGTTGTGCGACCTGCCGACTCGCTGGAATTCCACCTATTCCATGTTGGCCAGGGTGTGTGAGCAGCAGAGAGCATTGATGGAGTACCAGATTAATAATCCACGCGTGCCTCCAACTCAGCTCCCTCAGTTTGCCAACCACGAGTGGCCATGGATGGCAGACATATGCGATGTACTGCGTATCTTTGAGGAGTCCACCAAGAAGGTCAGCAGCGAGGACGCTATAGTGAGCGTAACCATTCCGCTCCTAGGCGTCCTTAAAGAATCGCTCATCGCAATAAGGGAGAACGCATTGCACGCAGAGGAGACGGGGGTAGGAGGAGACGCAACGGAGCTACACAGTCAGACCCACACTTTTGTCTGCTTCACGGTGGCAGTTGCAGGAGGAGGAGGATGAGGAGGAGGAGGACGACGTGGAGGTGGCTGTGGAAGAGGAGGAGGATGCTGGCGGCGAGGGTAGCAGTCAGGCTGTGTGCGTCCCATTGGTTCAGCGCGGATGGGGCGGAGAGGAGGCGGAAGAGGAAGAGGAGGAAATGGCAAGTGATCCTTCTGGTGGGGGCAGTGAGGTCATGCCTATTCAGAGTCTGGCACACATGGCTGACTTCATGCTGGGCTGCTTTTCCCGGGACACACGTGTTGTCCGGATAGTGGAGAACAAACTGTACTGGGTCTTCGCACTCCTGGACCCCCGGTATAAAAGATAACGTCTCCTCTTTTATTCCGGTAGAGGAGAGGACGAATCGATTGCTGGAATACCAGAGGGAACTCGTGCAGAACATGATGGAGATTTTCCCCACCCACCATCGCTGGCGGCAGAGAGGAGAGGGTCTCCCAGAGTCCCACAACATCCATCAGGCCCACAGCCACCAGGGGAACACTCTCCAAGGTGTGGGACACGTTCATGGCACCCCCTCGTGCAACTTCCATCACTGCGGGGCCCGCTATCAGCAGGAGGGACAAGTATCGGCGGATGTTGCGGGAGTACCTGGCAGACCGTAACCCTGTCCTCCCCGATCCCTCGGCGTCCTACACTTACTGGGTCTCCAAGTTGGACACGTGGCTGGAACTGTCCCTGTACGCCTTGGAGGTGCTTGCCTGCCCTGCCGCCAGCGTGCTATCAGAAAGGGTGTTTCAGCGCAGCCGGGGCATTATAACCGATAAGCGCAGCCGCCTGTCAACCGACAGTGCGGACAGGCTGACGCTAATCAAAATGAACAGCAAGTGGATTGACCCGGACTTTGCTTCTCCAACCGTGGAAAGCAGCCAAAAGTGAAGTGCCATGTGTATGAAGTGCCATTTCCTCCTCCACCTCCTCCTCCTCCTCCTTAACCGCCGTAAGAATTGCTCCATAAAAAAAAAATATATATATATTTATGGCTCTCCTCTTGGGCCTCCACATAATTTTAAGAGGTCTCACCTCTTGGGCCTCCACATAATTTTAAGAGGTCTCACCTCTTGGGCCTACTCATAATTTTTAACCGGTCTCACCTCTTGGGTCTCCACAAAATGTTTAACAGGTCTCACCTATTGGGCCTCCACATAATTTTTAACGGGTCTCACCTCTTGGGTCTCCACAAAATGTTTAACAGGTCTCACCTCTTGGGCCTCCACAAAATGTTTAACAGGTCTCACCTCTTGGGCCTCCACATAATTTTTAACAGGTCTCACCTCTTGGGCCTCCACAAAATGTTTAACAGGTCTCACCTCTTGGGCCTCCACATAATTTTTAAGAGGTCTCACCTCTTGGGCCTCCACATAATTTTTAACAGGTCTCACCTCTTGGGCCTCCACAAAATGTTTAACAGGTCTCACCTCTTGGGCCTCCACATAATTTTTAAGGGTCTCACCTCTTGGGCCTCCACAAAATGTTTAACAGGTCTCACCTCTTGGGCCTCCACATAATTTTTAAGAGGTCTCACCTCTTGGGCCTCCTCATAATTTTAACAGGTCTCACCTCTTGGGCCTCCACAAAATGTTTAACAGGTCTCACCTCTTGGGCCTCCACAAAATGTTTTAACAGGTCTCACCTCTTGGGCCTCCACATAATTTTTAACAGGTCTCACCTCTTGGGCCTCCACAAAAATGTTTAACAGGTCTCACCTCTTGGGCCTCCACATAATTTTTAACGAGGTCTCACCTCTTGGGCCTCCACAAAATTTAACAAAGGTCTCACCTCTTGGGCCTCCACAAAATTTAACAGGTCTCACCTCTTGGGCCTCCACATAATTTTTAACGGGTCTCACCTCTTGGGTCTCCACAAAATGTTTAACAGGTCTCACCTATTGGGCCTCCACATAATTTTAACGGTCTCACCTCTTGGGCCTCCACAAAATGTTTAACAGGTCTCACCTCTTGGGCCTCCACAAAATTTTTAACAGGTCTCACCTTTTGGGCCTCCACAAAAGGTTTAAGAGGTTAACAGTGGAAAGCAGCCAAAAGTGAAGTGCCATCTGTATGAAGTGCCATTTCCTCCTCCACCTCCTCCTCCTCCTCCTCCTCCTTAACCGCCGTAGAATTGCTCCGTAAATAAGAAAAATGTATATATTTATGGCTCACCTCTTGGGCCTCCACAAAATTTTTAACAGGTCTCACCTCTTGGGCATCCACATAATTATACTATAAAATATTAGGCCTTATAATTGGCAACTGTACTGTGCGTTCTCTTGCAAAATTCTTTAAATACCTGGTGTTAATACCCACCGTCTGAAAAGTTAGTACACGGCTGTGTACCTTGAACTCTAAAATATTAGGCCTTATAATTGGCAATGTACTGTGCGTTCTCTTGCAAAATTATTTCACGGCTGTGAAGGCAAAATATTGTAACCAAAAAAAAATAAAATGCGGAGGGGGGCTAGCGGAATAGGACGTGGACGAGGACGGGGGCGCGGAAATGCTGTTGGGGGCCATAGTTGCTGGTTGAATTATCTGAGGTAAATGATTCTCCTTTAGACGACGCTTTCCCTTTGCATCGTTCTGCGATTAAACCATAAATAACTCTCTGCATATTTATACCAAATGCACCCAGTACGAAAAAAGTCATAGAAAGTTTCCAAACAGAGACTGGAAAACATCAGTAAGTTGAAAAAAACTGTTCGCTAAAAAAAAAAAAAAGTTAAAAATAAAATTGGCAGTTGATAGTATCGAGCTATTGTCACAGAGAGACGCGATTACAACACCTTCATTTACATTCAGTACATGTCTCAAGGCATTGGGAGAATGAAACAGGCCACGGCTGGAGTATGAAATGTACCACCGCTTTGTACTGTCCGATACTGACCCGGTCCAGGGTGATGTCCAGCGAGGAAAGCAGTGGAGAGGTGGTGGTCTGCGCAGCACCGAAAAAGGCAGCAAGAGGCAGAGGGATGTCCACAGGCAGAGGAATGTCCACAGGCAGAGGGATGTCCACAGGCAGAGGCATGTCCACAGGCAGAGGGATGTCCACAGGCAGAGGGATGTCCACAGGCAGAGGGATGTCCACAGGCAGAGGACAGTTCAGACAGAGAAGTGAGGCCACAGCCAGCAGGGCCGAGCGTAACCATCCCGCTCCTATGCGTCCTTAAAGAATCCCTCATCGCAATAAGGGAGAACGCATTGCACACAGAGGAGACGGGGGCAGGAGGAGACGCAACGGAGCTACACAGTCAGACCACACTTTTGTCTGCTTCACGGTGGCAGTTGCAGGAGGAGGAGGATGAGGAGGAGGAGGACGACGTGGAGGTGGCTGTGGAAGAGGAGGAGGATGCTGGCGGCGAGGGTAGCAGTCAGGCTGTGCGCGTCCCATTGGTTCAGCGCGGATGGGGCGGAGAGGAGGCGGAAGAGGAAGAGGAGGAAATGGCAAGTGATCCTTCTGGTGGGGGCAGTGACGTCATACCTATTCAGAGTCTGGCACACATGGCTGACTTCATGCTGGGCTGCTTTTCCCGGGACACACGTGTTGTCCGGATAGTGGAGAACAAACTGTACTGGGTCTTCGCAATCCAAGTTGGACACGTGGCTGGAACTGTCCCTGTACGCCTTGGAGGTGCTTGCCTGCCCTGCCGCCAGCGTGCTATCAGAAAGGGTGTTCCGCGCTGCCGGGGGCATTATCACCGATAAGCGCAGCCGCCTGTCAACCGACAGTGCCGACAGGCTGACGCTAATCAAAATGAACAGCAAGTGGATTGACCCGGACTTTGCTTCTCCAACAGTGGAAAGCAGCCAAAAGTGAAGTGCCATGTGTATGAAGTGCCATTTCCTCCTCCACCTCCTCCTCCTCCTCCTCCTTAACCGCCGTAGAATTGGTCCGTAAATCAGAAAAATTTTTATATTTATGGCTCACCTCTTGGGCCTCCACAAAATGTTTAAGAGGTCTCACCTCTTGGGCCTCCACATAATTTTTAAGAGGTCTCACCTCTTGGGCCTGCGCAAAATGTTTACGAGGTCTCACCTCTTGGGCCTCCACATAATTTTTAAGAGGTCTCCCCTCTTGGGCCTCCACATAATTTTTAATACGTCTCACCTCTTGGGCCTCCACAAAATGTTTAACAGGTCTCACCTCTTGGGCCTCCACATAATTTTTAACGGGTCTCCCCTCTTGGGCCTCCACATAATTTTTAATACGTCTCACCTCTTGGGCCTCCACAAAATCTTTAACAGGTCTCCCCTCTTGGGCCTCCACATAATTTTTAATACGTCTCACCTCTTGGGCCTCCACAAAATCTTTAACAGGTCTCACCTCTTGGGCCTCCACATAATTTTTTAAGAGGTCTCACCTCTTGGGGCCTCCACAAAATGTTTAAGAGGTCTCACCTCTTGGGCCTCCACATAATTTTTAAGAGGTCTCACCTCTTGGGCCTCCACATAATTTTTAAGAGGTCTCAACCTCTTGGGCCTCCACAAAATCTTTAACAGGTCTCCCCTCTTGGGCCTCCACATAATTTTTAATACGTCTCACCTCTTGGGCCTCCACAAAATCTTTAACAGGTCTCACCTCTTGGGCCTCCACATAATTTTTAAGAGGTCTCACCTCTTGGGCCTCCACATAATTTTAAGAGGTCTCCACCTCTTGGGCCTCCACATAATTTTTAAGAGGTCTCACCTCTTGGGCCTCCACATAATTTTTAACGGGTCTCCCCTCTTGGGCCTCCACATAATTTTTAATACGTCTCACCTCTTGGGCCTCCACAAAATCTTAACAGGTTCCCCTCTTGGGCCTCCACATAATTTTTAATAAGTCTCACCTCTTGGGCCTCCACAAAATCTTTAACAGGTCTCACCTCTGGGCCTCCACATAATTTTTAAGAGGTCTCACCTCTTGGGCCTCCACAAAATGTTTAAGAGGTCTCACCTCTTGGGCCTCCACATAATTTTTAAGAGGTCTCACCTCTTGGGCCTCCACATAATTTTTAAGAGGTCTCACCTCTTGGGCCTCCACAAAAATCTTTAAACAGGTCTCCCCTCTTTGGGCCTCCACATAATTTTTTAATACGTCTCACCTCTTGGGCCTCCACAAAATCTTTAACAGGTCTCACCTCTTGGGCCTCCACATAATTTTTTAAGAGGTCTCACCTCTTGGGCCTCCACATAATTTTTAAGAGGTCTCACCTCTTGGGCCTCCACATAATTTTTAAGAGGTCTCACCTCTTGGGCCTCCACATAATTTTTAACGGGTCTCCCCTCTTGGGCCTCCACATAATTTTTAATACGTCTCACCTCTTGGGCCTCCACAAAATGTTTAACAGGTCTCACCTCTTGGGCCTCCACATAATTTTTAAGAGGTCTCACCTCTTGGGCCTCCACATAATTTTTAAGAGGTGTCACCTCTTGGGCCGCCACAAAATTTTCCATGAGCCTCTGGCCAGCCCACGGCCTCTTCCTGCCTTTTGCGGTCCTACGCATCCCTCAACATCCCCACTGCTTACCTGCTAGACATGACACTGGGCCAGGTCGGGTCACTGACATCTCAAGCGCCAACAATTTGGGCATTTTAAGGCTTCTGCATGTGTTTGAGTTGTTTTTTACATTTTAAAGAAGACATGTCTGACCACATCTCACACACACAATGACAATTAGGGGTGGGGTCTATTTGCTTTCCCCTTTGCTTATGCCATCTGTGGTTGTCATAGGCAACGTGATTTTAAGGGGTGCAGAATTTTATCTTCTTTTTTGTCTAGTTTGGCTTGGGGTCCATGGCAATGTTGAGGAAAGAAGGTTTCCTTGTATGGTCTCACTTTACAGAGAGGTTAGATTGTCTTTGGAGTGTATTGTTGAGAGGCTGTGATAGTGGCGTAATAGTGCGACTTGGGCGGGTTATATGCACCCAGACATGCTTCCCCTGCTGTCCTAGTTGCATTCCAGCAGTGTTGGCATCCTTTTCTGAGGTTCCAGGGTGGACTTGGTGACCTCCAAGTGGTCGAATTGAGATTTCCAAGTGGCGAGCATTTTTTTCCCATAGACTTTAATGGGATTCGATATCCGGTCGAATAGTCGAATTTCGCAGTCTATTCGAATCGAATTTCGAACTTTCGAATATTTCACTACTCGCTCATCTCTATTCCTAAGTACTTTGGTGTATAAATATGACTCTCCAGATACTGTCTGAGGATGAGGCTCAAAGGGGTTTTCTGAGATTTTAATACTGAAGACCTGTCCTCTGATTGGAGGGGGTCCAACACCTGTTTCAGAAGGCAGAGGTGCTGGCAGTTAGCGCCGTGGCCTTCTCTCAGCTTTCCCTATGCCGAGTGACATCATGTTCACTGGTCACATGACAAAGGCGCAGCTCAGCTTCACTGAAATGATTGGGGCTGAGCTGCAATACCAAGTACAGCCACTATACAATGTACGGCGCTGTGCTTGGTGAGCGGAGAGAAGACTGCGGCACTCAGGGGCACCGGTGCCTTCTCAAATGGCTGATCAGCGGGGGTCCCGGGTGTCTGACCACCCCCCCCCAATCAGATACGAATGACATATCCAGAGGACCCTTTTAAGTAGTCTCAAAGTGTGCAATTGTGTCATCTTTTCAGTTAGTCACTAAAAGGGTATCAACCACTGGGGGAATCTCAATTTTTATCTTCTATAGTTCAGTACAAGCAGTACAACATGGACACCGCGCCACCAGGTTATAGGTCACCCTTAGTGTGAATCTCCAAAATAGCCTTCTTTTAGGTTAAAGATAGCTCGGCTTTTACGCGTACACCAAGAATAATTTCAGGTGTTATTTTAAGGGAGAAGCGACTGTCATTGCTGCTGATGATTTGCGGAGATAAGAGAAATCGGAATTTCCACAAGCAAACGACAACAAATCAGGTCTTTGTGAGACGTATTGATGTAGCGTTAAGGTCTCCAGACAATGCGAGGAAGGCATGCCAAGTATGTGCGGTGATGGGGGCATGCGGTCAATCCTCCCCAGATTCTTCACACCGCGCAGAGACCTTCCTCATACAATCAGGTTTAGAAAGATTATTATTCTATCAGTTATTGCACCTGCAATAATGCAGGGAAAGATCTGATGATATCGACTGGAAATCATCCTATCAAGTGGAAGATGAGGTTTAAAGGAGATATCCGAGACAAAAAAATGTCCCCCATATGCCCGGGTCCCTGACACTGAACCTACTTACCTGGCTCCCTGCGCCGCTCCTGGTCTCCGCACCTGCTTCTCCCCATACACGGATGAAAACATCCGGTGTTGGAGGGAGCAGCCAATGGCAGGCGGGGACGAGCCTCCCTAGAATTGTGGGTGACGCTAGGGAGGCTCATCCACGTCAACGCCTGCCTTTGGCTGCTATCCCCGACAGTGGATGAAAACAGGTAGAAGCAGCTGCAGCGGTGCAGGGAGCCAGGTAAGTAGGTTCAGTGCGAGGGGCCCGGGCAAATGGGAGGGCATTTTTTAGTCTCGGATATCCCCTTTAATGAGACCGTATCTGAACCTGGGTGTAAAGTACAGGGTGGGCCATTTATATGGATACACCTAAATAAAATAGGAATGGTTGGTATTAACTTCCTGTTTGTGGCACATTAGTATGAAACTTTTCAAGATGGGTGGTGACCGTGGCGGCCATTTTGAAGTCGGCCATTTTGGATCCAACTTTAGTTTTTTCAATGGGAAGAGGGTCATGTGACAGATCTAACTTATTGAGAATTTCACAAGAAAAACATTAGTGTGCTTGGTTTTAACGTAACTTTATTCTATTTGTTTTATTTACAAGTTTCTGACCACTTATAAAATGTGTTCAAAGTGCTGCCCATTGTGTTGGATTGTCAATGCAACCCTCTTCTCCCACTCTTCACACACTGATAGCAACACCGCAGAAGAAATGCTAGCACAGGCTTCCAGTATCCGTAGTTTCAGGTGCTGCACATCTCGTATCTTCACAGCATAGACAATTGCCTTCAGATGACCCCAAAGATAAAAGTCTAAGGCTCCATTCACACGTTCTGTTTTTCTTTCCTGATTTGATCCTGATTTTTTCAGGACCCATTGAAATGAATGGATCCAGATCAGGATCAGGATCGAATCAGGACGTGTGAATGGAGCCTAAGGGGGTCAGATCGGGAGACCTTGGGGGCCATTCAACTGACCCACGACGACCAATCCACTTTCCAGGAAACTGTTCATCTAGGACTGCTCGGACCTGACACCCATAATGTGGTGGTGCACCATCTTGCTGGAAAAACTCAGGGAACGTGCAAGCTTCAGTGCATAAAGAGGGAAACACATCATCATGTAGCAGTTGAATGACCCCCAAGGTCTCCCGATCTGAGCCCCTTAAGGTCCTTTTACACGGAAAGATAAATCGTATTAGCGATCGTAGATGAACGATCGAACGATGCAATGTAAATACCGTTTACACTGAAAGAGAAGTCGTTCACAATCTTCGTACTTTCGGTCGTTTTATAATCGTTATTATGATCGTTCCTTGCTCCTTGCCATAAGCATTACCATTACCATCTGCCAACGACTAAACGATTTTCGTTTAAACTGGAAGATTTTGCGAACGATGAACGATTAATTTATTGGCAGGACAAAAGATGCGATCAACGAGAAGCGAACGAAATCTCGTTCGTCGTTAAATCGTTACCCGTGTTTATACGCAACAATAATCGTGCAAATCCGAACGTTTGAACGATTATTTGAACGATAATCGGCTCGTGTAAAAGGGCCTTTAGACTTTTATCTTTGGGGTCATCTGAAGACAATTGTCTATGCTGTGAAGATACGAGATGTGCAGCACCTGAAACTACGGATACTGGAAGCCTGTGCTAGCATTTCTTCTGCGGTGTTGCTATCAGTGTGTGAAGAGTGGGAGAAGAGGGTTGCATTGACAATCCAACACAATGGGCAGCACTTTGAACACATTTTATAAGTGGTCAGAAACTTGTAAATAACTCATGAAAGAATAAAGTTACGTTAAAACCAAGCACACCATTGTTTTTCTTGTGAAATTCTCAATAAGTTTGATGTGTCACATGACCCTCTTCCCATTGAAAAAAACTAAAGTTGGATCCAAAATGGCCGACTTCAAAATGGCCTCCATGGTCACCACCCATCTTGAAAAGTTTCCCCCCTCCCATATACTAATGTGCCACAAACAGGAAGTTAATACCAACCATTCCTATTTTATTTAGGTGTATCCATATAAATGGCCCACCCTGTAGTATCAGCTCCAGGGTGTGGGGATGTTGCTCTAAGGGTGCCGTGGATGGTTCACGAATGCTTTAAAATATATAGAGAAGAAAAAACCTGCTGCAGTCCACAAGAGAACTGCAATTCATCTTCCCGCATGGCAACAACCCCTATACTGTAGCCGAAAGTATCTATGGACAGCTTAACAATAATGTGATTGTTCTGAAGAGGCCAAGGGAGAGCCTGGACTTATATCAAACTAAGAATTTGTGGTTGACCTTGAAAACAGTTGGTCAATCACAGTCCCCTATACGACTCAACAGAGCACGAAGAATGAAGGAAGAAAGTGATGAGAAGTTCTGTATTCGGTGAAGCCTCAGTGATGTAACAGTTTTTCGCGCTCCCATGACATGACAGAGCTTCAGATTTTTCACATTCTGTTGACGTTCACTGTGTCTGGTATACACGATGGTTCCCAGGTCAGCGGGGGGTACCTCAACGATGCGTGCTGGGATCCAGAGGATGCAATACGTTTTTGTTTTCAGTAAAGAAAAACGACTCCTGTAGGGCTAGTTTATACTAGCGCTAACAATCGGGCAGGCTGTTCTGGCAGGGCTGTTAAAGTGGTGTTCCCATCTAAGACATTGGGGGCATATCTCTAGGATATATCCCCATTGTCTGATAGGTGCAGGACCCACCTCTGGGACCTGCACCGAGAACGGAGCGGAGAAGGTGGTGGCCGGAGGGCCGCGGGTTTCCAGAGTCCGGCCACCACCAAGCGCTCTCCCCATAGTAATGAATGGGAGCGCACTGTGCTTGGGCGGCCACTGCTTCCATTCATTTCTATGGGGCCAATGGAAATAGCCAAGCCACCGTTTGGCTATTTGTGGCAGCACCATAGAAATGAATGGAGGGCACAACTTTAGGGGCTCCATTCTCAGTGGGACCCGCACCTATCAGACAATGGGGGCATATCCTAGCAATATGTCTCCATTGTCTGTGATGAGAATACCCTTTAAAGGCGTTATCCGAGTTAAGAATAAAAAAATATATATATATAGCACTAAATCTGATGGGCAGCAATATATAACTAATCTAAGCAAGTTTTAGGCAAAAAAAAAAACAAAACTATATTTCCTCATTTCCCTGGTTCTCTTCTGGCCTTTGTTTACCTGCAGTAACAACAATCTCTGCCTTTCCCCCTGCTCTACAAAGGGAGTGAATACAAGTGCTGCCCTGAGTGACATGTCTGCTTGCTGGGATACTCAGCAGCATGTTGTATGTGTAGGACTACAAGTCCCAGCTGTACAATGACACTGCTGATACACACAGGATCTTCCCCCTACCTTTCTACTCTGTAGAACTCCTCTGTCAGCTCCTGTGCCCAGCATTTCTCTCCTCACTGCCTGCAGTAGTAAAGTCTTCAGCCCTGTGCTGGCTGAAGAGGTTAATGTTTTATCTGAAAAAATCCAGGGAGGAGACACAGAGCAGCTGGAAGCTCAACTAGTGCATGGGGGGGCGTGGCCTGCACAGTGACGTCTCCTGTACCGACTGTTATCTGCTTGGTGCATGAATACAAGATTAGCAGGGAGGCAAGCTGACATCACAGGTCATGTGACCCTGAGTGAAATCTGAGAAACCAGCAGCTTTGGAAACACAAAGTGCATTTAAAAGCTGTTACATTTGACTAGTTAGAAACATACAAAGAACAAAGAAATAACTTGGACAACCCCCTTAAGTTGCTCTCCTAAACTGAGTTGTATCACCGTTCTCATGACTGCGATACAGTTGAATACTGCAGAGGGGCACGGGGGCTCATGGCTGTCTGGCCCGCCATCCATCTTGACAGGCCATAGGCCACTATGTGAGGCAGTATACAAATGGCGCAGGGATGTAGGCGTCTCAGGCTGCAGGGTTGAAGAGGCCTCAGGCGGCAGCTCCCTTTACCACTTAGAGAGCAGCACAGAGGCCATTACATGGGGCAGTCCAGACAACATGGTGAAAGTAGGGAAGGCGTAGTGCTCGGCCCACATCTCATGTCCTAAGCTCCCAGCTCCACATATTAATTAGGGACAACTTGCAGAGGACGGAATGTGGCAGCTTTAAAGGGAATCTGTCAGTAGTTTTGAAAATTGTAAACGGATAGGCATTACTCCGCAGTGGCGCTGCATACTTTATAAAAAAAAAGTTCAAAAACTCCTGTTCCATTTGCAGAGTGTTTTTGGTGCTTGACCTGGCATCAAGGGCACTGACACCTCGGCCGTCATCCACAGTCCGCTCTGAAGTCTCGTGTTGCGTAGTGTGTCTTGCTTTGGGTGGACAGAGAATTTATTTCTACTCTCCGCATTCAATGGTGACCTGCAGCTATCACAGACAGAACTGCCACATGCACAGATTTTTTTTTACTGTTTTGAGAGCTTTATTTTGTATGACAAATTATAATATTTAGTGGAACAGTTTAGGGGTGCATAGGATTTTTTGATAAACTTATAAACTTTTTTGGGGAGGGGGGGTTGGGAGTAAAAAAAAACAAAACAAAACTATTTACCATTATTTTTGCAGAATAAATAAAGTGTCAATTGAATATTAAAGAAGAACTCCCACAAAAAAATGTTTATTCCATGTCCGGCTAGAAATCTATATGATATAATCTGTAGTGAATGTCATTTTCTTACCAGTGTCTGTATTTG
The DNA here is from genome assembly GCA_900303285.1 of Rhinella marina. Lineage (NCBI taxonomy): Eukaryota > Metazoa > Chordata > Amphibia > Anura > Bufonidae > Rhinella > Rhinella marina. The sequence continues at coordinate 39,149 of ONZH01021987.1, read as the reverse complement.
TGAGTTATATCTCCCTGATGCTTCTCAGCTGTGTCATGTGACCAGTAATTAGACCCGCCAACTCACACAGAGACTTGTGTGTGGACAGGAAGTCTAATTCTCTATGCATTCCTATGGGAGCCTCACTTTCAGTCTCAGAGGAATGAATAGAGTAGTGACTGGCTTGCGGTTCTGGGTCAGTTGGAGGTCAGGGAGTTGGTCACATGACTCAGCTACAATAAGAAGAGAGTGTATAACTCAGAATTACAGTCACTGATAAGAAGATGACATTCACTACAGATTATATCATGCACCTTTCTAACAGGTCAGGGAATAAACATTTTTGCGGGAGTTCTTCTTTAAGGATTGCTAAGGTTAGAATAGGTCATTAGAGGTTACAGAGGTACTCACCGCTCCCTCTCCCCAGTTTCAATGAGCTTCTGGTTGATTACAGCCCTCATCTGAGCATCTTTATTCATGGTGAAGACCTGGAGAAAAAGATATAGAAATGATCCATTATCTTGTATTTCAGAGTAAGGCCGGGTTCACATCGCATCAGAAGAACAGAAAAATAATGGACCCTGTGAACCAGGGATCTTAATGTACATAACTGATGCACAGTATCCCATATTTTTTTTTCCCTGGGTTCCAATTTTTTTTATTTTTCTATTCTTCTGGGGGAACAACAGGCAGATGCTGCGGCGGCCACGCAGGGATTCAGAGCAACGTGGGTGCCGAGGAGCAGGTAAGTATAATGTATAAGAGGGGCCCATGCATTTGGCAGGGGAGGGGCGGTCATTATAGGGGTTGGATAACCCTTTTAAATCTCATAGTAGTGAATAGAGAGGACACTACGCCCCATTCTGGAGAAAGGACCTGCACCTATCTGACATCAAAGGCACATCCTAGTGATATGTTACCAATGTCGGAGATGAGTATAACTCTTCAAAGGGTATCTGTTCCCAGTGCCCTCCCTGTCCCGCTGGCTGCATAGGCACGTAGCTGTGATTCACCTGATTAAATAGCTGTTTTTCTTTTGTTGATACAAGGCACCACTCCCAAGCTCCAACACTTTTTCTTAATATGCAAATTCATCCTTTGGTGCAACGAGCGTGTCACTGTTGCACCCAAGCTCCACAGTGACAGAGCAGTGGTAAAGCAGCCAGGAAGGCTCTGGCACCAAAAATGGGTGCAACAAAAGCAACGATGACATCCTCATCTTAAGGCTAGTTTCACACGAACGTTGTGTTTTGCGGTCCACAATTTGCGGATCCGCAAAAAAAAAAAAACAATGGCATCCGTTTTTTTTGCAGATACATTGTAACAATGCCTATCCTTGTCTGCAAAACGGACATGAATAGGAAATGTTCTATTTTTTTTTTTTGCGGGCTACGGAACGGACATACGGATGCGGACAGCACACAGTGTGCTGCCAGTATTTTTTGCGGACCCATAGAAATGAATGGGTCCGCATCCTATCCGCAAAAAATGCAGATCGGAGCCCGCAAAATATACTGTCGTGTGAAAGAGGCCTAATTTGCACATTTAAAAAAAGTATCATAACTCGGGAAAGGAGCCTCGGATCAACTAAACAAAAACAGTGTTTTAATCAGGTGAACGACAGCCATGTGTCTATGCAACCAGCCGGACAGGGGGGGCGCTGCTGACAGATTCCCTATAAGTTTAGCGGTGTCAAAACAGTAAACATAAAAATGCTACACAAATGATGTATGAACCACAATCATACTGATCCTCAGAACTAACATCACGTCATTCTCACTGCACAGAGCAACCGAAAAAGTGTGTCATTTTTATTTTTCACCTTGTACCCCATAACAGTGCCAATTAAAAAAATTACTCGTCCCGCAAAAAAAACAAGCTGCGCCATTAAAAAAAAAAAAAAAAAGGAAAATGTATGGCTCTTCAAAGGTGCAGATGAAAAAAAAAAAAAGTATTTTCCTGAAAAATCTAAATATGGCACATCCTTAAAGGGTTAAACACAGTTTGCAGACTCCAAAGGATTAAAAAAACAAACCATTATAACTGCACGCGCACTGATATCTAACGTACAAGTCCACCACTCTATCGACACTGGACGTGGTGCCCGGCAACTAACACGTTAACAAAGAAGCAGAGGTCTGGGGCCTGCAGCATGGCGCCCCCATGGGCCGTGGTTGTGCTCGGTGACCTCAGGGACACGGCCATGCAGCACCTGCCGACACAACTCCACACCTTACTATAATGAATCCTCACCGGGCCTCACCGCCTCCAGAGCACGAAATCCGGCAACCGGAAGTCCCAGTTCTGTTGCTCGGCAACCAACTCTAAAGCGGCGCGCTACGTCCCGACGCCTCGCCTACCTCATTTCAGTCACATGACCCTCATAGTTTGTCCATAGCTTAACTAGAACACTGCATTACCCTGCTCAATAAATGGGTCATAAATTCTATTAAGGCAAGACGAATAATTGTTTAGCTCTGGATAAACTTTGCGGTATTTCAAAAGGTCCGTTTAGCAGGAAAGACTACGTTTCCCGTCATCCTTCGCTCTGTTTAGTCCAGCAGGAAAAGGATGCACTTCCTGTTTCAGCGCAATGTACCTGGTCTAAAGGTTCCGTGTGGCTTAGGCTCCGGTAACTGTGGCAAGAGTGACAGGGCTTGTTTGGGTTATTATCATGGAAGCGGCCAACTGCTCCCTGAGGGTGAACAGGCTCCTGCTGGACCCCAAGTTTGAAAGCTATAAGTTGTCCTTGGACCCACTTCCTTGTTATGGTGTGGAGCTGGATAATGGTGAGTGTGTACTGGTAACACGTGTATCACCAGGGGCTGGGATAGGTTGTCACATTGCATATTGCTTCCAGTGAGGGCAACTTTGGCGCTACCTAGTGGCAGGACAAGTGATTGCAACCACTCAATATGGAGTACCACTCCATAGTGATCTGGCAGCGTGGGTAAAGACTTCGATTGTTGAAAAAATCCAAAATGACAGATCAAAATGTTGGTAGATTGTCTGCCTGTTCTTGACGGTTTAAGCAAAAAAAGCAGTGCCCGAGTCTAGCTGAGGAGATTCGCAAGTGTGTGACACTCCAAGCCGATCCTGCAGAGCTCCGCAGGCGGCACTTTCTGTCACCCTATTCTTTCAGAGACTAATGGAAAATTCCTTTAAATGGAGTGTGCCACCAGGAAATCCACAGGTAAACCAAGCATTGTGCCCTATAGGACCAGCTCCATTCTCCCAGCAATCTGCCGTCCCACTCCGGAGAAAAATTCCAGACTTACGATTGTTTCTTAATATGTAAATTAGGCCTGTGGTGCAACAAGGGTGTCACCATTGCTCCTGTTGCACCCAAGCTCCCCTCCTTACTGTAGCCAGCCCCTCCCTGATTGCTTTGCCACTGCCTGGCCCTGTCAATCAAAGCAGCGAGCAAGGGGCTGATCATAGAAATGAGAGGAGCTTGGGTGCGACAAGAGCAATAGTGACACCCTCTTTGCACCAAAGGCCTAATTTGCATATTAAGACAATTATCATAGCCCTGGAACGGAGCCTTGGATCAATAAAAAAATACAGCGTTTTAATGAGGTGAACCACAGCTATGTGTCTGTGTCTGTGTCAAACAGTTGGACAGGGAGGTCGCTGGTGACAGAGGTATTATGGATAACATAGGATAGGGGATAACTATTACATTAGTGGGGGTCCTACAGCTGGGACCCCCACCGAGCATGAGAATGGGGACCATGGAGCTTTATTCATTTTTATGGGAATTTCATAAATAGAGTACAGCGCTTATCTATCACTGGAAATCACATAGAAATGAATGGAGCAGCCGTGTACGTGTCTTATTCTGTTTATTTCAGGGGGGCTCCATGGGGTACGGAGCCCCCGGTCTCATGATTGGTGGTAGGACCCACGATCTAATAATCATCCCCTATCCTGTGGACAGTAGATAACTTTATATAACCGGAATACCCCTTTAAGGCCTTTTAATCCAGGCTGAGATATATCCGTATCCAGGTCCAGTGGGAGCAGAGCCGTCTTATCCCAGTTCCCTTCTACGGATATCCTACCGCGTCCCTCACGCCCCTACCGTTATTTCGTTATGTACAGTACTGAAGCTTCTGGCTTCTCTAAAAACCAAAGCATATCCTCCGCATACCTGGCTTTTTTGTCTTAGCCTCCCTTTCACACTGTGTTTTTTTTTTTTTTTTTTTTTCTGCAGAATCTTGGCAAAATTTCATTAAAATCCAGCCGCGTCCTTTCCAACTTCCGTTCATTTCAATGAAATGCGCTGCTGAGAATGGACAATAGCGATATGCTCCCATTGTCTGATAGGTGCGGGTCCCACTCTGGGGCCCGCACCTACAAGGAGAACAGAGCGGGGAGAGCTGTGGCTGGAGGACCCCGGATTTCCTGGGGTCCGGGTACCACCAAGTGCTGCTCCCCCTGCTGCTCCCAGAGAAGTGAGTGGGAGCGCACTGCGCATGCCCCGGCCCCCGCTCCCATTCATTTTTATGGGGCCGATGGGAATAGCCGAGCCAGCGCTTAGTTATTTTTGGCAGCCCAATAGAAATGAATGGAAGGCGGCTGCGCATGCACAGTGCACCCCTCCATTCAATGCCCCGCTCCGTTCTCGTTGTAGGTGCGAGTACCAAAGCTGGGGCCCGCACCTATCAGACAATGGGGGCATATCCTAGCGATATTCCCCCATTGTATGTGATGGGACAACCCCTTTAATCCGTGATCTTCAGCTCTGCCACCCATTAAAATGAATGGGAGACAGAAACCTGCAAGAAACCACAGCGCCGCCAGCGAAATTTCAGTCAGGGTGTCTGCGCCACAGTTCCACAGCAAAAGACCTTGTGAATATCCCTTATTAGGCCACCTGCACACATTGCAGAGTACATGCAGATTCCCGTGCGTATTACAGGACCAGCAAAGCGTATGAGATTACACCGATCTTTGCGACTCTGAGACCTGCACCTATCTGACTTTGATGGCACAACCCCTTTAATTATTTCTCCTGATCCCCCTTTCAATTCATGTGAAGTATTTGTTTAACCTTTGATTTTTAAATGAAATTTTAAATTTTGCGGATTAAAACGATACCTTTCTTTTGTCTGTATGATAAACGGCTGCAGAGATATGTGTTTTTATTGATATGCAAATGAGCAAGTTCAAGCACCAGGAGGCGGGGCTGAACCCTTTGAGCACTGCACACTCCCGCCTCCCCTTGATTGACAGGGCTAGACATGCTGAGGGCAGAGCTGTGTTCTTGCATCTACAGATCATATACCGTATTTTTCGCCCGTATTTTGCGTCTTATGGGGTGAATACTAATGAGCACTTACATTATGAAAGCGCTCATTAGCACTGGAGGACTGGGAAGCGGTGAAGACTTTGTACTCGCCGCTTCCTGGTCCTCGGCTGTGCTTTGCTGCGCACAGCGTGAGGGTGCTCTGTGTGCGTCAGGTTACAGCACAGCCGGCAGCAGGAAGAAGAGGATCGCTGGAGCGGAGGAGAAGAACGCCGGTGTCCAGGAGCAGGAGAGGTAAGTGTTTTTCTTTATTTTATTCCATAGGGGTCTGCTAAAGAGCTGCTGGGGGCTGCAATAGAGGCATCTGGGGGCTGCTGATAAGTATGGGGCTCTTATCTGAGCTCTGATTGGGGGTCATTCACATTGAGGTCTGATCTGAGGTCTTATTGGGGTCTGATTAACATTGGGAGTCTGATTGCTGGCCTGACCTAAGGTCTGATAAAAAAATATTTTTTTTCTTCTTGTCCTCCTCTAAAACCTAGGTGCGTCTTATAGGGTGAAAAATACACTACTCTTTGTACTATAGCTATGTACTATGTACACTATGTACTATAGCTTCACCACACTGAGATCTGCTCAGAAAACTAATCTACATATCACTGCTTTATTCACAGGCACAATATATGATTATACAGACACCGGTAATGTTTCTTAACGTATAAGCATAGAAAAAAAACCCACAGTACTCTATGTGGTTATGCTATAGCAGTGATGGCTAACCTCCGGCACTCCAGCTGTGGTAAAACTACGACTCCCAAAATGCCCCCTTGCTTGATTGTTTCCAGAACTCCATAGAAATGAATGGAGCATGCTGGGAGTCGTAGGTTCACCACAGCCGGCGTGCCGGAGGTTAGCCATCACTGTGCTATAGCTTTGTGGTAAGTGTATGGTTTTGTATTTAGATATTTTAAGTTCAAGTCCCAGGAAAAAACGTATGTCAGCTCTTTTTTCTGTTATTTTTTTTTTCTCTCTCATTTAACCTGTAAGATAAGGTTATACTATAATAATATATAATCATATCATAACAATAAAAAGCCTTACTATATTGAGTATAGTGTATTTTGTGCTTAGAAACCTGAAACCGATTACTGGTTTATTCACAGACACATCATATGATTATAAAGAAACCAGTAATATTTATTAGTTTTTTTAAGCCTAAAAACATTATTCTCAGTATGATAAGGATATAGACTTTTATTATGGGTTAAAGAAGCACTCCCACAAAAATGTTAGAAAGGTGCGTGATGTAATCTGTAGTGAAAGGTAATCTTCTCATCAGTGACTGTATTTATGAGTTATAACCTCCCTTCTGATCCTCAGCTGTGTCATGTGACCAACTCTCTAATTTCCAACTGACCCAGGACAGGAAGTCAGTTACTTCTCTATTCATTCCTATGAGACTGAAAGTGAGGCTCCCATAGGAATACATAGAGACACTGACCTTCTGTCTACACGTTAGATGGTGTTTTATGGTGTTTTTTCAGAAGGGAGGTTATAGCTCACAAATACAGACGCTTGTAATAAGATTGCATTTACCTTTCCAACAAGTCAGTGCTTCTTTAAATGTGGAAGAAAAAAAATATCTGAAGAAAAAAAACCTTGAAGTCTCTCCCAAGATTCAAACCTTTCTATATACAAAACCAATCACTTTTGCCTAATGGAGATTTTTTTTATGTTTAGAAGCTAACGCATATGACTGGTGTCTTTATAATCATATATTGTGCCTGTGAATAAAGCAGTGATATGTAGATTAGCTTTCTGAGCAGATCTCGGTGTGGTGAAGCTATAGTACATAGAGTATATGATATGTAGATGATAGGAGACAGCTCCTGGACACAGCTCTGCCCTCAACATGCTGATGTCTAGCCCTCTCAATCAAGCGGAGGAGGGAGTGTGTAGAGCACAGTAGGTGTTACAAAGCAGTGCTCCAAGGATTCAGTCCTACCTCCTGGTGCTCCAACATATTAATTTGCATATGAATAAAAACGCTGAGATCTCTGCAGCTGTTTATCATACAGACAAAACACATGTATTATTTCAATCAGCATGATGAACCCTACCAGCCAGTATGTCTTTAATAGGGTTGATCCTAGTGACAGAGCCTCTTTAAATGTATCCCTTTAAAGCAGGCGTGGGGACCCTACGGCCTGCGAGCCACATACAGCCCAAGGGATCATTTCATAAGCCCCCCTCCCCTGCTAGAGCATACGTATTTTTCAGACTATAAGATGCACTTTTTTCCCACAAAATTGGAAAAATGCCAGTGTGTCTTATAGTCTGAATGCTAATGACTGCTTCCATTATGGAAGCGGTCAAAGGCATGCGGGAGGCACGGGAAGGTGAGGGCAGAACTGTGCTGGCTGTACTCGCCTTCCAGGTCCTGACGCATAGAGCGTCAGGACGTAGTGCACGTAGGCATGCACTATGACCCGGAAGAAGCAGTGCTGGGAGACCTGGATCTGCAGCGCCATCCAGAGCAAGCTAGGTAAGTTTATTTTTTGTAATGTCTGATGGGAGTCCGATCTAAGGCTGATTAGATCTGATCTGGGGATTCGATCTGATGCTGATGGGATCTGGGGGTTTCGATCTGAGACTGATTAGATCTGATCTGGGGGTCTGATCTAAGGCTGATGGGGGTGGGGAGGTCTGATGGGGGTTGGGGGGGTGATTTGGGGCTAATTGGGGGGGTCTGATCTGAGGCTGATGTAGGCTGGGGGGGTCTGATGGGAGGCTGATTTGAGGCTGGTGGAGCTTGGGGGTCTGATTTTCCGGTCTGAACTAATTATATCTTTGACCAAATATAGCAGTCTAATTTTTAGGTTGATAATTTTGTATGGCCCGTGGCAATATTTTCTATCTTCTGATGATTGATGAAGCATCAGACAAATCGGAGTTGTCATGTTCTAGAGGAAGGAAAGTAATATTCAGAGTAAATCCGCATCCCAAATTAGTGTTAATGTTTGACCACAAGGTGGCAGCAAAGGACCAATGACCGTTCAGCCACTACAGCATTTGATGTGTAGAACTGAATGGGACTTGGTACAATTTCCTCTTGTCCTTTATTCCAGCATGAGAATTGTATGGGACTTTGACAAGATTTTATACAAAAAGTAATTTTTTGGGCGCCAAACCCTGCCAGCCTAGTTAGAGTAGACATACTCGTCTAGCTATATTTGACTTGAAGGGGTTGGCCTGGACCCCAGTAATTGGCCTAGTGGCATTGCCAGCCATGTCGGAGTGTCAGCAGAAAGTGGAACACAGCAGGGACCTGGGCACAGTCAGAACAGCAGTAACGGGATCGGCAAGGTAATGTCATAGGAGCGCCATATGACAGCTTTTTTGTACTGACATATCACATTAACGATTGATGATCTGTCTTTGTAGCACACCCTCAGAATCAGCATCATGAAGGATGTGGCGTACTGAGCAGTGTAGCTGTGAATCCAGCACTGAGTTAGACAAAACATTTACTACAGCCAGCAGCAGTACCTCTGAGTCTCAGCCTCTGTCTCCCTCTAGGGTATCGTCCTATCCTCACCATATACTTCTATGGTCAGCATGTAACCTGATCCCTCAGCAATCTGATAATCTGTCTGATCTCTCAAGACAGATCTTACCAGTGTATTGAGAGTAAATGATCAATGGAGGAAGAAGAAGGTGCTGATAAGTAAAGAAAGAGGCATTTTCTCTAATAGGATATATTACAAAGTTTCTTATATTCCCCTGTGCTATTGATTTATGCATAGTTAGTTAAAAGTAAAATGCATATTTAAGGCTGGGGTGGGGGCTGCCCTAATTTTTTTTTGGAATGGATGCAGGGTGGCTTACGACTTTTTGTCTCTCATTGAAGTTGAGGACATCCCGCTCCTGTAGGCAGCACCATGGAGCGCTAGCATGAAAAGGGCCATTTGCTCTCTACCACTTGCTACTTTGAGTTACTTTTTTTTTTTCTACCTAATAATTTCTCCCCTCGAGGGTGACTCTGATTGTGGCTGGACCCAGCAAAGAAATTGCTCAGAATATCTGTACATCCCTCTGCACTGTTTGCTGATTGAAAATGTTCGCGGCAGACGTCCTCTACTCTTTCCGGCGCGAGTCATTATCTTGATGAGTTTCCATGGTAACGGACGGCACATTTTCTGCCACTTTTCTATATTTAATTCTGCTTAATTAATAAAGTTCTCAGGAAGTGAGACTAGATCATGGTTGGACACAGGGGCGTAACTATAGTAAGTCTGAGGTCACACCCGGGCCCTGGAGTCTCTGAGGGGGCTAAAAAGATACCTCTGTCCTATATGATTAGACAGTACAGATTTTGTATCGGGGGTGCAGGAGTTTGAGTTCCACCTCTTTCAGGCCTTTTCCCGAGAATAAAGTAGCCAATAAGCCTGGAAATGCGCAGCTAACTTTTTGGGAAGGTTTAATTCATTTTGGCCCCTAGTCAAGTCTTCCATCTCAAGATCATATAGTACTGACACATCCTTTGGAGCCTCCATTAAAGGGGTTATTATTGAAACAACAAGTTACTGATTGCTGGGACCCCCACTGATCACAAGAGCGGGGGTTCTGCTCATTGCCGCCTGCCCCGTCCTAAGACTTGCTATCTGGAATACGCTTGTGCCCAGCCTGGCCTGACCTTGGACTGTATTCAGACAACGCTTTGTGTCTGATTCCTTGGTGCTTCGCACTGGTGTCTCTAACCCGCTTTGGTCAGCTGCCATGTACACCAGGACTTCTCCAGGAGATAACAGCCTAGTTGGTTCCCTGCAGCGAAGTCCACATCCCTGTACAGTGGTTAAAGGGTGAATACCAATGAACCGCTAGGACAACTACCTTAGGTTTAGTCAAACTGAAGTTCATATTTCATAATGTTTCATCCTCGTTGCTCGTTCTGTTGAAATTAAAGAAGAACTCCCGCTAAAATATTTTATTCCATGTCCTGCTAGAAATGTACATGATGTAATCTGTAGTGAATGTCATTTTCTTACCAGTGTCTGTATTTTTGACTTGTATAATCCTGAAGTTTCTTATCTGTGTCATGTGACTAGGAATTAGACCCACCAACTCACACAGCACCTTATGTGTGGACAGGAAGTCTAATTCTCTATGTATTCCTATAGGAGCCTCACTTTCAGTCTCATAGGAATGAATAGAGCAGTTACTGGCTTTCTGTCCTGGGTCAGTTGGAGGTCAGGGAGTTGGTCACATGACCCAGCTACAATAAGAAGAGAGGTTCTTACTCACAGAAACAGTCACTGATAAGAAGATGACAATCACTACAGATTATATCATGCGCCTTTCTAACAGGTCAGAGAATAAAAATGTTTGTGGGAGTTCTTTAATGGAAGGGAAGTAGTTTAGGAGTACGGTCCTGGTGGGTTGTCATGTGGGAGATCCATGTCTTGGTGCTGGAGTACCGTCCCTTGTGTATTAGGCCCTGTTCATGTCACGTAACAGCTGCTGTTTGATTCATAAGCCAGGAAAAGCCCTATGTTTACACTTTTTAGTAGCCTCCTTTTAGTATCCTCTATCAGGTTAGTAGCCTCCATTGAGTTAGTAGTCTCTATTGGGTTAATCAAGTTCTATCGGTATGCTTGGTGTGTACATCTGGGGCTTTCCTCAGTTTAGACCCTAAGCAGACATCAAAAACATGACCCGAAAAGGTCCTTAAAGGGGTATTCTCAGACAATGGGGGCATGTCGCTAGGATATGTCCCTATTGTCTGATAGGTGTGGGTCCCACCTCTAGAACCCGCTCCTATCTCTAAAACGAAGTCTAATACGAGGCCGTCAAAGTGGTGGCTGGCGGTCCCGGTCCGGCAACCCCCATCGGCCTGCTGAAAATACCCGAGCGATGTGCTCGGCTATTTTCGGAATCACCATAGAAATGAATGGGAACGCACCGTGCTTGCGCAGCCACCGCTCCCATGTGTTTCTATGAGGCCGGAGGAAATAGTTGAGCAAATGCTCGGCTATTTTCGGCAGCCCCTAGAAGTGAATGGAGGACAGTCTCGCATACATGGTTCGACCTTCAGGACTTTGTCGGCTCCGTTTATGAGATAGGGACCTGCACCTATCAGACAGTGCGGGCATATCCTAACGATATGCCTCGATTGTCTGTGATGACACAACCCCTTTAATTGAAGCCGGTACGGAAGGGCGTCAACTATGAGAGGAACGTACACAAGAAGGAGAGCGCAGGGACGTGCATGCAAGTAGGTGACCGAGTGACCAAAGACAGTTGACCGTAGACCTCAAAATGGCCGACACCATGCCATCCAGAGTTCAATAAGAGAGAAATGCTGTTTTAGACAAGGAGCTTATTAAAAAATGTAATTTTAACCCCTTCATTGCTGGTTGCGTTTACCATTCCAGCACCACAAATCCTGTAGGAGCGGCTCCGGGGAGGTTTCCATGAAGAAAGAGTTGCCTTTTTTTGGTAAAAGGGGGAAATTTAATACAAAGATTCTTTGCGATGGGGAAACGTCTATACCAGGGATCTCAAACTCGTGGCCTTCCAGCTGTTGCAAAACTACAACTCCCAGCATGCCCCAATAGCTGTAGGCTCTCCTGGCATGATGGAAGTTGTAGTTTTACAACAGCTGTAGGGCCACGAGTTTGAGATCTCTAGTCTATACATTAGTCCTAATCACCGGAAGATGACGAGCTGCCCCTCATTTATAGGCTTGTATGGAGCTGGCTACTTGGAGGACGTGTGTGCGGTCCTCCCATCTTAAGGACTGGTGAAGTATATAACTACATATTCATCGCCATGAATGTCTGATTAAAGCTTCCTCTCCAGGTGTCAATGTGAAGGGCTTCATTACCTTTACGGGATAGGAGTCCGGAGCCGCCGGATGTAGCGATTCATCATTCCTGAAGGTGCCCATTACCGCGACTCTCATCTTCTCCATTTCAAAGGACATCTGTAGACATTGTATAGCGTTACTAGGAGAAGACATAAGACTGCGTTCAGCAATGTGAAGAGCTCCTTCACATGCACTCTTTTTCTACGCTTGTACATTTCAAGTGTTTTTCAGGTTTTTTTGTTAGTGTTTTTGGTGGAGTTTTATATTTTATAATTTTAGACTGTAAAGTAACATCCAGGAAAAAAAAAAAACTGCAGATCCAACTCTATGCCTGGGGTATGTTCACACACGGGCTTGCAAGCAAGAAAGGCCTATTGTCTTTGCAGGCACTTTGCAGATTTAACAAAACTGGTGCAAAGGAAAACTGTCTTAATTACCCCCAGCAGCCAATCATTTCATGTTTCACAGTTCTTTTGGAATTTAAAAGGTTCGATCTGATTGGTTGCTAGGGACAACTCAGTCAGTGTTCCTTTGCATGAGTTTTGATAAATCTCCCCCATGGTCTTTATTCACTTCACCTGTTGGTGCAGTAAAGACCTGCATTTTTTTCTACAAGGTTCTACGCTGCGTGGGAGTCATGTCAGCACAGCCGCAACGCGAGATTGTGCCCATAGGCTAGGGTCACACGGAGTATTGAGATGCTATGTCGCAACGTAGTGAATATGTTCACATTGCAACACGCTGGCTGCCACGACTGCAACACCCAAGTCAGCAGAAAACCACCAAACCTGCTGAAATTCCTTTGACTTGGCCGTGGTGGGAAACGGCACGGACACATTCACTTTCTTTATGCTGCTATATAGCATGGCGGTATTGCAATATTTGCCTGTCGCGTTGGCAAAGTCTCCATGTATCCCTAGTCTTAATGTACAACTTCTAATTACTTTCTTTATGTAACCGATGTTTCTTTACGCATCCGATCCTTATTTTTGCGGATTGGGTGCGGACCCATTCATTTCACAAAAATGATAGAACATGTCCTAGTTTTGTTCGTTTTGGGGACAAGGATAGGACATTTCTAGAGGAAATGATAACATGCAGCTGGTTGAGATCGCGGACCGCAAAACGGATACGATGCTGTGCATGAGGATCTGCCGATTTACTTGACATGTATCTTTTAGTAAATATTTGCATTGTCCTTATGAGTCCATAAGCACTCTGGTACTGTGGGAGCTGTTTGGTCAATGTCAGTGTGTAGGGACCCACCTCAATGAGGAATAACAGAGGAACAGCATGGTGGCCGTCATTACTTGTACTGGGCAGGGGGAATGCATTTGCTGGTGGATCAACCAAAAAACAACCATACGCTACTTTATCTTTGTGTCATATACACTTTAAAGGGGCGTTCCCATGTCTTACGGATATGCCATACATGTCTAGGACGAGATAGAATAACCTCACGTGTCAGCAGTCCCACCCCCATGGTCACACTATTGTGGAAATCCAGTTAATGTGACTTAAAAGGGTTTTCTGAGACCCAGTGACCCACCTTTAAGGGGCTTTACCAAGTTTTCAAGTTATCCCCTATCCACACAATAAGGGATAACTGATAGGTGGGGGTCCATCCGCTGGGACCCCCACGATCTCGTGAATGGAGGTCTTGTTCCCCCGTCCTGATGGACCGGCAGGCTAATTATGCACCATGTCCCTGCAGTTATTCTCTATGGGACCACCAAAAATAGCTGATCACTGTACTTGGCTATCTCTGGGTGCATGTGCGACCTGCTGCTCCATCAGGACGGGGGAACAAGCTCCCCGATCTCAGGATTAGGACCCCCCTCCATTATCAGTGTGTTTTCCAGCTGTTGGACTCTAACCGGTCAGTTAGTTATCCTCTATCCTGTGGATAGGGGATAACTGAAATACTTGGCACAACACATTTAATTAATCAGATCTTGTCTGCAGAGGAAAGCCTCCAGTCTACTGACCTTCTTAAAGTTGAGACAATCAGCTGCTCTGGAACCCGGTCAGATGAAGCTCCTCTGTGGAAAACCCTACATCTGCCTACATCGTTTCCTTTATCAAGTTTCTGGTTTACGGACGGAGATGTCACTTCCGCTTGTCCAGGAAAGGAGAGGTACAATGGACCAAGGGCCAAAACTATTCTCCTACCTGGCACCGATGAATAGTTCTGGAACCGTCCATAGACCTGAAAGTTGGTAAAGGAAGGCAGATGTAGGATTTTCTGAAGAGGAGCAGCTGATCCATGCAACGTCAAGACTTCTTCAGGCAAGGTCAGGGAATCTGTCACCATATACCTCCATAGTAATCCAAATGAACTGTCAGATGTGCGCTTGTCTTCGGATTCAAATGCTGTTTCCCCATCCAGATCGGTGTCCGCATTCTAGTGAAATTCATGCACTTATTCTGTGCAAAAGACCTGCTCGGTGCAACAAGGGCCTCACTGTTGCACCAAAAGCTTCATTCCCTTTCACTGTTGGCTGCGCCCTCTCAAGCTTTGAGCGACAGCCAGGCCACGGTAATGTAATTACACTTGTGTGTTTGCCTCCTGGATCGGCACACGCGCAGTACAGACTCCTGCCTGGCAAGCATCAGGACTGTACTGTGCATGCGCCAATCCCTGATGCAAACTTGCAGGAGAGAGTGGTCAGGGCCAGGTGTGAGTACACCACCCCTGCCTGGCTCTGTCACTCAAAGCTGGGGGTCGAGGCTAAGAGCGAAAGGGAGCAGAGCTTTTGGTGCAATAGTGATTCTCTTGTTGCACTAAGCAGGTCATTTACATGTACGGTAATAAAAGCATGAATTTCTCTGGAATTTGGGCACCAATGGGGATGGGGGAAACAGCATGTGATTGGGCAGACAAGCGCATACGACAATTCATGTGGTGGTCCTGGAAACCCACTTTAAGAGTGAGCGAATGAGTAGTCGGTCATATCTTGTTATCCACCAGATTACACAAAAAGTTTTAGTCTCTCAAATTATAGGAAATGTTACAAAAAGCAAAGTATATAACAAAATTGTCGTACACTGGGGAATGTGGTTGCTGTGAAAAGGAGGATCTGCAAATCTGTTTTCATCGTTCTGTAATCCTTATTTTGGGGATCTCGTAAGGACTCCTCATCGTCATGGAAACTCTAACACATCCGAATACAGAAACGGGCATCAGAAAATGTATGTGCTAAAAATGTGCCATGTACTTCATAGCATGAAAAGATAAAGAAAACTTGGGATTTTTGAAAATAGTCACCTGGCGCCCCATTTTATAGGCTGTCATTCGCTGTTGGACGAACTGTGGGGGGGCAGTGTAGAGGCATGTTAACCCCCTATTTTGCCAGAGTGAAGCTCCAGCAAAGGGAAAAGTAGCTAACTGGAGGGGGGAAGGGCTGCTGTAGATGCTTTAGCAGCTAGAAACATGCAACTGATCTTGTTTGAAAGTAGACATTCCAAGCTTTCAGACAATACCAAAATTACAGCAATATGTTTAGGACAGAGAAAGATATCACTGATAGAAATCGGGATGCTGTGAATGCAGCTAAAAATGAAAGTAAAAACAGGTTTTACTCGCGATTGTTCCTGACTTGATTTCTAACAGTGATGTCTCCTCTGTTGCTTGGACTTTGGCTGTCAAAGCCTGGACTGTCAGCTTTCAGACAAGACCAGTTGCATATTTCTAGCTGCTACCATTGAGGAGATATCACCATCAAAAGCAGCCCTCCCCCCTCCAGCTAGCTACTTTCCACATTGCCTGAGCTGGACTCGGGCAAAACAGTTATCTGGTTAAAGTATGTTCTAAGTTACACTTCGTGTAGAGCAGCACATTTGTATGCTTAAAGGGGAACTCCAGGATTTAACAGTTGATGACCTATCCCTAGAATAGGTCATCAGTATCTGACTGGTGGGGGTCCGACCGATTAGCTATTCAGAAGTAACTCAGGTTTCAGAACTACACCGTCCATTGGATGGAGCTGGTTACTGCAGTGCTGCAATAACCATATTCATCCACCACAGAATGGACAGAACTGTGGAGTTCTGGTGTCGGAGCTAGAGTCCTGAACAGCTGATTGGCAAGGATCTGGGCTGTCCAACCCCTGAACGGGCATGCATAGTAACAGTAGATCCCAGTAATCAGCCCGACAGTTGTGCGGTGTAAAGCCCAAACCCCACCACCGTTCATCAGCTGAAAATGGAAGATGGCAGCAAACAATCCCCTGAGTTCTCTGGAGGATTTCTACAGGACACAAGCATATAATTCAGAATACAGACAAAAGGTGTGGGCAAAATTATCTCCTGTTCGCTTTTATCATTCATTTTTACGTTTAATGTGCCTTTAAACGCCCACTAATAATAATGAGATGACTCTGCTACAGTCTACACAGCAAAGCTGACAAATGAGCCGCAGAACACAGGAAGTGTCTGCCTATATTTTATGATCTAGTGCTCAGTGTGAGAAGTAGAATATTTACATTTTTATTCCAGGTAATAACCCAAGGAAATGAAAAAAATGTAATAAACTAGTTTGAAGTAATGTATCGTATGTATAGTACCTTTATTTATTGTATTTTTATTATTATTGCTCTACTAGTGTTAACTTGAAGGGGTTATCCAGGAAATTACTGTATAATGATAACCTATCCTCAGGATTGATCATCATTATCACATCGGCGGGGGTTTCAGTCTCAGCACCCCCGCCGATCAGCTGCTTTAGGGAGCCTCCATGCTCACTGGAGCTCTGATGACTCCCGGCAGCTCACCAAGCAAAGCGCCGTACATTGTATAGTGGTTGTGCTTGGTATTGCAGCTCATCCCCATTCACATCTATGGGGCTGAGCTGCAACTAGGCCATGTGACCAGTGTACGCTGATGTCACATGGCCTAGAAAGAGGCTGCGGCGCTCATGGAGTGCGCAACCTCCTTGAACAGCTGATTGGTGGGGTTCCCAGTGTCAGACCCCAGCCCATCTGATATTGATGAGCTATCCTGAGTAGGAATGAGCGAACCCGAACTTCACCGGGTTTGGGTGGGTTAGGAAAACGGAAACCTTTAAGAGGCATTCCGTTTTGATCCGTCATAATAGAAGTCTATGGCCAATCATAACAGATACGTCTGGTTTCCGTTATGCAGGACTTTGTTTTCTGTCCTGCATAACAGAAACCAAACGGATCGGATATGATTCCCATAGACTTCTATTATCACGGATCAAAAGGGAAAGGCTTCCGTTTTGCATTCCGTGTCCGAATTACGTTATATTCCGGTTTCCCAACCCACCTGAGCACCATCAATTTAATTTACTGAAAAACCCCTTTAAGATTTGACTAGTTGACTTTAAAGGGTTATTCCCATCTTAGACAATGGGGGGCCAGAGGTCACAATAACGCCTGTACAAGCGTCATAGGCGATTTTACTCCCTGGAAAAAAAAAATCACATGTAGCCAGAATCCAGCTCACATTCATGACTGCAGCTCTGAAGGAATGATGGTTGCAGTTCCCCTGCATAAATACCCACCTCTTAGGCCCCATTCACATTACCGCTATTTATTTCTGTTGTTCTGCTCGTCTAACGGAGCAGAACAACGAAACTAACGGAAGTGCTGGATCAGGTACATAAGGGTGGGTTTTTGTCATACATTCAATGTACACAAAAAAACGTATACATTAAAGGGGTTCTCCGGGAATTATGAAAATACGTAAATATTACTTTTTTATAAATATATTCCCAAATACCTTTCATTAGTTATAATGGCATCATGGGAAACAAAATGGCCGCTGTCCTGTTGGTACACACAGAACCTGTCCTAATCACACAGCAGGACACGCTACTTCACAACACTGAGGTAAAGAGCTGCCTCATCCTCCTCTCTGCTCTGCTTGTCAAGGGTTATGATCCTGAATACAGCTGATAAGATCTTCAGCGGAATCTCTGTAGAAATGGAGTTCATGAGGAGACATGAAGTACAGAGAGGATGGACAGGACAGACTGTGGTAATGGAGACTGCATACAAGTCCTGCTGCTCATTAGTCAGATCTGCGCATGATCTCCATTCCTACAGAGATTCAGCTGATCTTATCTGCTGTGTTCAAGATCACAATCCCTGACAAGTACCGTCATGGCCAAAAGTTTTGAGAATGACACAAATATTCTATTTTCACATGATCTGCTGCCCTCTGGTTTTTATGTGTGTTTGTCAGATGTTTTTATCACATACAGAAATATAATTGCAATCATATTATGAGTAACAAAAGCTTATATTGACAGTTAGAATGAGTTAATGCAGCAAGTCAATATTTGCAGTGTTGACCCTTCTTCTTCAGGACCTCTGCAATTCTCCCTGGCATGCTCTCAATCAACTTCTGGACCAAATCCTGACTGATAGCCGTCCATTCTTGCACAATCAATGCTTGCATTTTGTCAGAATTTGTAGGTTTTTGTTTGTCCACCCGTCTCTTGATGATTGACCACAAGTTCTCAATGGGATTAAGATCTGGGGAGTTTCCAGGCCATGGACCCAAAATCTCTGTTTTGTTCCCTGAGCCATTTAGTTATCACCTTTGCTTTATGGCAAGGTGCTCCATCACGCTGGAAAAGGCATTGTTGATCGCCAAACTGTTCTTGGACGGTTGGAAGAAGTTGCTCTCGGAGGACATTCTGGTACCATTCTTTATTCATGGCTGTGTTTTTAGGCAAGACTGTGAGAGAGCCGATTCCCTTGGCTGAGAAGCGACCCCACACATGAATGGTTTCAGGATGCTTTACAGTTGGCATGAGACAAGACTGGTGGTAGCGCTCACCTCGTCTTCTCCGAATAAGCTGTTTTCCAGATGTCCCAAACAATCGAAAAGGGGATTCATCAGAGAAAATGACTTTACCCCAGTCCTCAGCAGTCCACTCCCAGTACCTTTTGCAGAATATCAGTCTGTCCCTGATGTTTTTTTCTGGAGAGAAGTGGCTTCTTTGCTGCCCTCCTTGAGACCAGGCCTTGCTCCAAGAGTCTCCGCCTCACAGTGCGTGCAGATGCACTCACACCTGCCTGCTGCCATTCCTGAGCAAGCTCTGCACTGCTGGTAGCCCGATCCCGCAGCTGAAACACTTTTAAGAAACTGTCCTGGCGCTTGCTGGTCTTTCTTGGGCGCCCTGGAGCCTTTTTGGCAACAATGGAACCTCTCTCCTTGAAGTTCTTGATGATGCGATAGATTGTTGACTGAGGTGCAATCTTTCTAGCCTCGATACTCTTCCCTGTTAGGCCATTTTTGTGCAGTGCAATGATGACTGCACGTGTTTCTTTAGAGATAACCATGGTTAACAGAAGAGAAACAATGATGCCAAGCACCAGCCTCCTTTTAAAGTGTCCAGTGGTGTCATTCTTACTTAATCATGACAGATTGATCTCCAGCCCTGTCCTCATCAACACCCACACCTGTGTTAATGGAGCAATCACTGAAACGATGTTAGCTGGTCCTTTTAAGGCAGGGCTGCAATGATGTTGAAATGTGTTTTGGGGGATAAAGTTCATTTTCTAGGCAAATATTGACTTTGCAAGTACTTGCTGTTAAGCTGATCACTCTTTATAACATTCTGGAGTATATGCAAATTGCCATTATAAAAACTGAAGCAGTAGACTTTGTAAAAATTAATATTTGTATCATTCTCAAAACTTTTGGCCATGACTGTAGATCAGAGAGGAGGATGAGGCAGCTCTTTACCTCAGTGATGTGAAGTAATTTGTCCTCCTGTGTGATTAGGATAGGTTCTGTGTGTACTAATAGGACGGCGGCCATTTTGTTTCTCCTAATGATTGCCCCCCAGACAAAACGAGCCATTATAACTAATGAAAGGTATTTGGGAATATATTTATCATTAAGTAATATTGAAGTATTTTCATTTTCTTAATTCCCAGAGAACCCTTTTAACGTACGCCTCAAACAGATGCCATACTGTGGAATCCATCACTAAGGAGTTCCATTGTAAAAAAAAAAAAAAAATTGTAGTGTAGTTTTTTCATCCTGCAAAGTCCAGCAAAAAAACGTATATGTGTTTTTTAGGCGTCTGTTAACATGTATACATTATTTTTGTGTGCACATTAAATGTATGACAAAAATGTGATGCGAACCCAGCCTAACTAACAGGAACAGAGCTGAACAGACCCCACTGACTATGATGGAGTCCGTTCAGTTTCCATTCACAAGCATGTCATTTTAGCAGGCAAAAAAGTCCTCCCTACAAGGCTTTTTTGTCTGGTCCTTCAACAGAATCTGCGGCTCCAAACGCAGATGTGAGTATGTGCAGGCCGATATATTATGTATTTGAATGACCGCAACTTTCGCACTCCTCCTCAGGTAAAAATACTCCTCAAAAATGGTCAGAGGAGTATTTTTACTCTTCCGGAAAAAAATGTAGTGGGACCTCTGATGGGGGCATATTGCTAGGAAATGCCCCCATTGTCTGATAGGTGCGGGTCCCACCTCTGGGACCTGCACCTACAATGAGAATGGAGCGGGGAAATGAACAGAGGGTGCACAGCCCATGCGCAGCCGCCCTCCATTCATCTCTATGGGGCTGCAGAAAATAGCCCAGCACTGGCTCGGCTATTTTCGTCGGCTCCATAGAAATGAATGGGAGCGGTGGCCGTGTATGCGCGGTGCACTCCCATTTACTTCTATGGGAGCAGCACTGGGTGGTGGCCGGACACCAGGAAACCCAGGGTCCTCCAGGTGCATCACTCCCCTCTTTGTTCTCGATATAGGTGCGGGTCCCAGAGGTGGGACCGGCACCTATCAGACAATGGGGGCATATCCTAGCGATATGCCCCCATTGTCTAAGATGGGAATACCCCTTTAATGTTTATTACTTTATTGCACCCCGGGCAGAATAAAGGTTAATAAGAAGAACTTGAAATGATATGAACTTCAAATTCTAATTTGTAGCCCCGGCTCTAATGATGGGACGCGCTGGCTTGCTCCGGTACGTAGTGTAATCCAGTGTCTCTGCTCCTGCAGTAGACTGAACAGCAGGAAACGCCATTATGAGGATAATTTGTAGGTAATAAGAAAACGCTCTAGAAATCACTTTTATTAAGAAGGTCTGTATTTTTGTCTCCTAGCTGTGGCAGAATTGAAGCTCCGGGATGATCAGTACACGCTGGACCACATGCGTGCTTATGGCATGTATAATTATCTCCACTGTAATCCATGGTCCTCCGACAGCGTCTTCTACGTGGATCAGCTCGGTAGAGTCATGAACGTCAACGTGACGCTGGTAGGAATTTTATATATTTTTTTTGTGCTATTAGGGTTGTGGGGTTGACTCCGCACCGGTCCTTCCCCTGGCTAATTCTAGTCCTATTAATAAGCACCCCTGCTGGTGGAGATTAGTCCTAACCAGAATGATTCTGTGCTAGAAAGAGAGGTGCAGCTTTTTTGATCAACTGATTCATTAAAATGGATGTCTAGTTGTGATGACACAGCTCCTTTTTTATAATCCGTTTTGACTTTCTGACTGTAAAATTTTTTTTATTCTATTTCTTGAACATGATATCATCTTACCTGAGCTGTTCTTAAAGGGGTTGTCTCATCTCAGACAATGGGGGGCATATCGCTAATCTTTTTCTTCCTCTAAGACCTAGGTGAGTCTTATGGTCCAGTGCATCCTATGGTGCGTGAAATACAGTACATGGCTACTTCTCAACAACCACTAACTTTCAGCTCATGTCTGTCACTATTTTCGACTCCTTTAAGCAACGCTCTTTCAGAAAGACCAAGCCCTTGACTGATGAGTGGGGGGTGGGGATGAGGGGAATATATGAAGTCAGTGTTTGCTTGAGTGTAGCAGCGGTTGCCATCCACCGATGTTCCCCTGCTTACTGCAGTGGTCCCGGGCTCATTGTTTGGCGGTGAATTCGCTCCACGGTTTCCTTCCATCCCTGGGCACAGCATGTCTAAGCGTCAAGGTCCTTGTGTCCTACAAAGGTTGCTGTTATCTCTGCTTGTGTTCTTGTTTACCTGAACTGTGCTTGTGTACGTGGGTGGGATCCACTACCTGTTTGATCTTTGCTTGCCTTGACTCTCCTGTTGCCGACCCGGATTGCCTGCCCTGACCTAATGCCTGTTTGACGTTGCCTCTGCCTCCTCCTTCGGTGCTGACTGGTCTCTCCTGGTTATGAGTCGGCCTGCTGACTATGTCCGTACCTCTGGTTCCCCTGGATCAGAAGCCTCGTGTGCCAATCCTCCTCTAGAGGTAGCAACCTGGTGTTCCCCTCGGTAAAGTCTATTCAAACCATCAGGGGCACTGCGAAGAATGAGGAGTTCCCTTAGACAACGCCCTCCGAGGAGGTTGGTCCCTAACATTGAGTTTGCTTTGGGATACCTTGCACCAAATTAATTTTTATTAAGGATCATCATATGGGATAAATTTGGTGCATATTTAAACCTGATACTTATGTAGAAATGCTAAATCTGAAGAGAAAATACTTAAAGAAGAACTCCCAACAAAAATTTTATTCCATGTCCTGCTAGAAATGTACATGATGTAATCTGTAGTGAATGTAATTTTCTTACCAGTGTCTGAATTTTTGACTTATATCATCCTGAAGTTTCTTATCTGTGTCATGTGACCAGCAATTAGACCCACCAACTCACACATAGACTTATGTGTGGACAGGAAGTCTAATTCTCTATGTATTCCTATGAGACTGAAAGTGAGGTTCCCATAGGAATGAATAGAGCAGTTACTGGCTTCCTGTCCTGGGTCAGTTGGAGGTCAGGGAGTTGGTCACATGACCCAGCTACAATAAGAAGAGCGGTTTTTACTCACAGAAACAGTCACTGATAAGAAAATGACATTCACTATAGATTATATCATGCACCTTTCTAACAGGTCAGAGAATAAAAATTTTTGCGGGAGTTCTTCTTTAACATAGCTAAGCTAAAATGGCGTGGGTGGCACCAAACTGGATTTGTGCCAAAAATTGGCAACTTTTCTACACCGGAAAACAGACCTAGAACTTTGACACATTGCCCCCGAAGTGTCCAAAACACTGGGGTTAAGTATATACGCTCCTTTATTGGTACAAATTACACCAACGTTCTGGAGCATTTGGATTAGAGAGTCTCACCTGAGGTATACGAGTTGGGTTTACTAAAACTCCTTGCACATGATGCTCAGACAAAAGTGTAGGAGGAGACGGACCCTTGTAGACTCGGCCAGGTTTGATGACTGATTTTTGTTCTTTTCACAGAGCAAATTTGTGTTTGCTTTTCCTTTGCCTGTTTTTTAGTCTTTTTGTGTTGTAATGTCACTTTAAGGTGTACATCTGAGCAGAATAACATGTTTGTTTTTCTAATCACGATATGTCGGTCTCGAGGAAATAACGATTAACTGAAATGTAAGGTTTCTGAAGTGCCTTGAAAGCTGTGCTCTTGATCTCCTTCCTCATTTCCGATGGGTAATAGTCTTACCGCTCGG
Organism: Rhinella marina; assembly: GCA_900303285.1. Taxonomy (NCBI): domain Eukaryota; kingdom Metazoa; phylum Chordata; class Amphibia; order Anura; family Bufonidae; genus Rhinella; species Rhinella marina. Next base: position 15,575 of record ONZH01021987.1, on the reverse strand, counting down.
GCACTGAGCGGCGATATTTTAGTATGTCCGTCTCTCATGAAACAAGTTCTGATGTTGTCATAGAGATGTAACGTCCATCTACTATTTTTACGCCCTTTAATTACATGTACGAGTGGCTTTGTAGAACGTGAGCAGTAGGTGAGCCGCTGTGATTCTACGCTCGGCGGTCATTAGGTGGTAATCAGTCCGTTGGAGTCTCTTCCTCTGCACTTTCTTTCAAATGTAACATTCTTAAAAGAAATCTCTCTTGTTTTCCAGTCTTTTATTCCAGTCCCGTATGGTTTCTTAGTCTAGAAATCTCTTCTCTAATTGCTATATTTTTCAGGCATCAGATGAAGGATTCACCTGGCCTGGAAAGCTCTCTAGAGTCCAGTGGTGGAGTTTTTTGAAAAAAAGAATTTGTTGTGCAAAATACACAGTCAAGACACATTATTATAACTACTAGCTCATATCCAGAGTATCCGCCGTGTGCTAGACGGGCTGGAAGTGACTCAGTAAGGTCCTGGTAGGTTGTCCTAGGGAGGGAGTCATACTGACTACAGGGCATCCCACGGCCATTGGAGGGAGTGTGGGGAGGATCCATAGAGCATATGCAACGATCGAGGTGGTCCCACAGATGCTCAATTGGGCCCAATTCTGGGGAATTAGGGGGCCAGGGTAGTACTTGAAAGTCTTGGTCATGCTCATCCAACTACTGTCAGACATTTTTAGCCATGTGACATGTTGCTTTGTCTTGCTAGAAGATCCATCCGCTCCAGGGAAGACAGTCGGCATGTATGGTTGTGCTTGATCTGCAAGGATGGATTCATACCCAAATTGGTTGAGGTTCCCTCCAAAGGGATCAGTCGGCCCAGAGAATGGCATGAAAACATTCCCCAGTCCATAACGCTACCACCACCAGCTTGTGTTGTTCCAGCAGTGGTTGCAGGTGTTTTGTTTTCTGATATTTCTTGCCTGGCACGCCAACACCCATCCGTTCGATGAAGCAGAAAACGTGACTCGTCAGAGAAGACAACCCTTTGCCAATCAGAAGAAGTCCAATTCTGGTGATCTGCTCTGTAGCATGTCAGTCAGCCCTCACGCACCTTCACATTCACTTATCACATTAATGGCACTGAGTTCGCTGCAATTTCCACGTCGCTTATTAGCAATGGTGCCATTTCTCCACTCGCGATACACTTTTACCACAGCACCACGTGAACAGTTGACCCTTGTGCAGTTTCAGAAATACCTCCACCTTTGGCCTGAAAGCCAATAATCATTACTTTTTGCATCGCCCCTTTTATCAATATCATCAACAATGATATGTGTGCAGACAGCCTATCACACACCTTATATACCCACCGAGCCACGTCGGCACACGTGACTTCCTTCATGAGCTACTGTATGTGCTGCCGACATCGAAAGTAGGAAGTGGTCATAATAATGTGACTGCTCTGTGTTGTCTGGGAACGTGGTCACATGATGCTCCTCTACTGAAAATGCAGCGTCTGCCAAAGTCACGTCCTTTACTAGGTTTTCGGCCTAGGCTATGGATGGGATTCCACTTCAGTTGTGGATGGGTCCAGGACTATTCTTCTCCCTGGTGCACGGCAAATGAGGTGGATTCAGGAATTTGCACAAATAGTTCTGGCCCCATCCACAGCGGAACATCCCGTCTTTAGCCCAGACTGGAACCTGGTAAAGGACTTGACATACATGTACATAGTAACATAGTTTATAAGGCTGAAAAAAGACATCTGTCCATCCAGTTCAGTCAGTTATCCTACAAGTTGATCCAGAGGAAGGTGAAACAACCCTGTGAGGTAGAAGCCAATTTTTCTCATTTTAGGGGAAAAAATTCCTTCCTAACTCCAATCAATCAGAATTACTCCCTGGATCAACGACCCCTCTCTAGTAGCTATAACCTATAATATTATTACCCTCCAGAAATACATCCAGGCCTCTCCTGAACTCTTTTAGTGAACTTACCATCACCACCTCCTCAGGCAGAGAGTTCCATAGTCTCACTGCTCTTACTGTAAAGAATCCTCTTCTATGTTTGTGTACAAACCTTCTTTCCTCCAGACGCAGAGGATGTCCCCTCGTCACAGTCACAGTCCTGGGGCTAAATAGATGATGGGAGAGATCTCTGTACTGACCTCTGATATATTTATACATAGTTATTAGATCTCCCCTCAGTCGTCTTTTTTTCTAAAGTGAATAACCCTAATTTTGATAATCTTTCTGGGTACTGTAGTCCACCCATTCCAGTTATTACTTTAGTTGCCCTCCTCTGAACCCTCTCCAGCTCTGCTATGTCTGCCTTGTTCACAGGAGCCCAGAACTGTACACAGTACTCCATGTGTGGTCTGACTAGTGATGTGTAAAGTGGCAGGACTATGTTCTCATCACGGGCATCTATGCCTCTTTTGATGCAACCCATTATCTTATTGGCCTTGGCAGCAGCTGTCTGACACTGGTTTCTGCAGCTTAGTTTGCTGTTCACTAAAATTCCTAGGTCCTTTTCCATGTTGTGGTTACCCAGTGTTTTACCATTTAGTATGTACTGGTGACTTGCATTATTCCTTCCTATGTGCATAACCTTACATTTGTCAGTGTTAAACCTCATCTGCCACTTCTCTGGCCAAGCCTCCAGTCTATCCAGATCCATCTGTAGCAGCATACAGTCCTTTGTAATGTGTGTGTGTGTGTGTGTGTGTATATATGTGTATATATATATATATATATATATATATATATATATATATATATATAGAGAGAGAGAGAGAGAGTACAGACCAAAAGTTTGGACACACCTTCTCGTTCAAAGAGTTTTCTGTATTTTCATGACTATGAAAATTGTAGATTCAAAATTGTAGATTCACACTGAAGGCATCAAAACTATGAATTAACACATGTGGAATTATATACTTAACAAAAAAGTGTGAAACAACTGAAATGGTATTCCAACAGTCTTGAAGGAGTTCCCAGAGATGCTTAGCACTTGTTGGCCCTTTTGCCTCCACTCTGCGGTCCAGCTCACCACAAACCATCTCGATTGGGTTCAGGTCTGGTGACTGTGGAGGCCAGGTCATCTGGAGTAGCACCCCATCACTCTCCTTCTTGGTCAAATAGCCCTTACACAGCCTGGAGGTGTGTTTGGGGTCATTGTCCTGTTGATAAATAAATGATGGTCCAACTAAACGTAAACCGGATGGAATAGCATGCCGCTGCAAGATGCTGTGGTAGCCATGCTGGTTCAGTATGCCTTCAATTTTGAATAAATCCCCAACAGTGTCACCAGCAAAGCACCCCCACACCATCACACCTCCTCCTCCATGCTTCACGGTGGGAACCAGGCATGTAGAGTCCATCCGTTCACCTTTTCTGCGTTGCACAAAGACATGGTGATTGGAACCAAAGATCTCAAATTTGGACTCATCAGACCAAAGCACAGATTTCCACTGGTCTAATGTCCATTCCTTGTGTTCTTTAGCCCAAACAAGTCTCTTCTGCTTGTTGCCTGTCCTTAGCAGTGGTTTCCACCATGAAGGCCTGCTGCACACAGTCTCCTCTTAACAGTTGTTGTAGAGATGTGTCTGCTGCTAGAACTCTGTGTGGCATTGACCTGGTCTCTAATCTGAGCTGCTGTTAACCTGCGATTTCTGAGGCTGGTGACTCGGATGAACTTATCCTCCGCAGCAGAGGTGACTCTTGTTCTTCCTTTCCTGGGGTGGTCCTCATGTGAGCCAGTTTCTTTGTAGCGCTTAATGGTTTTTGCGACTGCACTTGGGGACACTTTCAAAGTTTTCCCAATTTTTCGGACTGACTGAACTTCATTCTTTAAAGTAATGATGGCCACTCGTTTTTCTTTACTTAGCTGCTTTTTTTCTTGCCATAATACAAATTCTAACAGTCTATTCAGTAGGACTATCAGCTGTGTATCCACCTGACTTCTGCCCAACACAACTCATGGTCCCAACCCCATTTATAAGGCAAGAAATCCCACTTATTAAACCTGACAGGGCACACCTGTGAAGTGAAAACCATTTCAGGTGACTACCTCTTGAAGCTCATCAAGAGAATGCCAAGAGTGTGCAAAGCAGTAATCAAAGCAAAAGCTGGCTACTTTGAAGAATCTAGAATATAAGACATATTTTCAGTTGTTTCACACTTTTTTGTTAAGTATATAATTCCACATGTGTTAATTTATAGTTTTGATGCCTTCAGTGTGAATCTACAATTTTCATAGTCATGAAAATACAGAAAACTATTTGAATGAGAAGGTGTGTCCAAACTTTTGGTCTGTACTGTATATAGAGATAGAGATATATATATGTATATATACAGTATAGTAGTACAGTGTAGTATATATGTACAATATAATGTCCTCCGTGACATTGCGGACTTGTGAATGGACCCTAACTGTGAGACAGTGAGTAACCACATCTATGGCACTGTTGTGGCAATGGCGTTGTCATGTGATGCCCTCTTTGAATATTGGTGTTGGTACTATTGATCAGCACCCAACAGAATTCAGCAGACAATGGTGTAACAAAAGTAATAAAAAAAAAAAAAAAAATAAATAAAAAAAAATTCTGCATCTGAAATGTGTTGTTTTATTTATAATTGAATACAATAACTCTTCCCATATGTAGTTTCTCGTGTGCATCTGTGTTCTGCATAACAGGAGAGCTTATTATGTAAGCGCTCCTTCAGAATGTGTCTTATACAGGGTGGCCGTCCATATGTGTGTGCCGCGCACAATGAGACGCCGCTGACAGATAGGATGCAGTTGCTATCGTTTTTGGCTCCGCTTCTGTGCCGCTTTTTGTTTACTGTGAAGATGACTTCTCATTATTCTAAGCTGTGTGTATGGGTGGGGGGTCTTCTGTTACAGTCACAAATTAACCCACAATGGTTTATTTCGCTGGTTTGAGGGAACAGGCGTAGAAGAGAAGGACTACAACTCGACTTGATAGCATAGTGCGTCACTAATGTTTAACTGTGAAATTGAAAGGGTCGTCCAGGATTAGATGAAAGAATATACTTTTCTCTGTGCCTGGAGCTTTTACTATCAGGAGAAGTCAGAATATGAACTTTAATTCTGCCAGGTTCTACTTGTGGGAGTGTCCAGGAGGTTGAGCTTCACTGTGAAGTGCTCTCTGCATTGAGCTGCTCGATAGCCCCTCCTCTCTGCTTTGACTGACAGATGTAGTATCCAACCCGTAGACCACTACAGCTGTCACTCTGGGCAGAGGGGAGGGACTGTGAAGCAGCTCAGTGCAGAGAACAGAGAGCGCTTTACCCAGGACACTTGCAGGAGCAGAACCTTACAAAATAGCACTCATCTTCTGATAAGAAGAGCTCCACAAAAGGTAAGGCAGTGTTCACACTGAGACTTTATCGCCCAAGGTTACATATGAACCTAGAGCCAGCCCTGCCTCTGCCTGTATACATTATATACCCTCTTCCAGTCCTCCCTCTATATACATTATATACCCTCCTCCAGCCCTCCCTCTATATACTGTACACTATACACCCTCTTCCAGTCTTCTATCTGTATACATTATCCAGTCCTGCCTCTAATAAATATATATATATCTATGCACACCCTCTGTATACAGTGTACCCTGAAAGAAAAATGAAGTAAAAAAAAAAATCTATAAAGCTGAAATAATTATTATATATATATATATATATATATATATATATATATATTTTTTTTTTGCCGTAATCGCCCAGCCCTACATGACACCCGTTCAGCTGCAACAATATTTGCCAGAAAGTCGTTTTTCTTACTTGGCTAATGCAAATGTCATGTTTAGGAAAGTCAATAATGGCATTTATGTCAGTGGCCGATGACTGGACCGGAATAATTCTTTTACAGTTGACAGGATTTCTTGTTTTACTCTTCTTTTTTTTTTTTTTCCACGGTGTCTGGAAAACTGTGGTAGAGGATCAGGGGTCGTTATGGTGCATTACACATAGTGATTGCTGGCAGTTGTAGTTGATAGCCCCATTGTTAATGTCCGTCAACATGAAGCTCAGGATCAGCGGGGGTAAATAAGCTCTGTGTCATCATTTTGCATTTAGACGTCAATCCACAGCCGGTGCAGGCGACTCTTACCACTAAATGGAGCCTGGAAGCTCGGCAGTGCTAATAGAGTATATGGTAAATTACCTTAATCTAATCGAGATTTTTGTTTAGTGTGAACATGTTCAAAAGGTTTTAGGTTTCATGGCTGGAACTTAAAATGGCTGCAGATGTTGATGACCTTCCAGACTGGCCGCTGCAGCCGATCACTGGCCTGGATGATCACGTGTGCTGAAGCGGCACGTTGCTCCGGTTTTTGCTGTTTATTTTGATGTGGCATCCAGTTGGAGGATAAATCGCACCAAAAACTCGCTCAACTGTATAGGTTACATGCAAGAGCAAGGATTGTCTCCCTGTCTAGGAGAATCAACGTGACTACTTAGTACATGGTCATCTTTTTGTTTTTCTTTTGAATGGATACTATGTATTACTACCAAAGAGCATTAACCCCTTCAACCCCGGGCCTGTTTTCACCTTCCTGACCAGGCCATTTTTTTGCTAATCTGACATGTGTCACTTCATGTGGTAATAACTTTGGAACGCTTTTACTTATCCAGGCCATTCTGAGATTGGTTTCTTGTCACATATTGTGCTTCACGACAGTTGTAAATTTGTGGCAAAATATTTCATTTTTATTTATAAAAAAATACCCAATTTAGCAAAATTTTTGAAAAATTTGCAAATTTCAATTTTTCTACTTTCAAAATACATAGTAATACCTCCAAAAATAGTTATTATATAGTTATATTATAGTTAGTTATTTTACATTCCCCATACGTCTACTTTATGTTGGCATCATTTTATAAATGTCATTTTACTTTTTTCTGACGTTAGAAGGCATCGAAGTTTAGAAGCAATTTTTCAAAATTTCAACAAAATTTCCCAAACCATTTTTTAAAGCACCAATTCAGATATAAAGTGATTTTGAGGGGCTTATGTAATGGAAACCACCCATAAATTACCCTTTTTTAGAAACTACACCCCTCAAATTATAAAAAACTGCTGTTACAAACTTTGTTAACCCTTGAGGTGTTCCACATAAATTAAAGGAAAATGGAGGTGAAATTTCAAAATGTCACTTTTTTGGTAGATTATTCATGTTAATATTTTTTTCTTGCAACACAGCAAGGGTTAACAGCAAACTAAACCTCAATATACATTACTCTGATTCTGCAGTTTACAGAAATACCCTATATGTGGTGGTAAACGTCTCTATTGGTTTGTGGCAGTGGTCAGAAGGAAAGGAGCGCCATACGGATTTTGGAGGCAGATTTTGCTAGAATGGTTTTTAGGCACCATTATGTAATTGAGAGACCCTGACGTACCCCTACAGTGGAAACCCTCAAAAAGTGACCCCATTTTGGAAACTACACCCTTCAAAGAATATATTAAGGGGGGTACTGGCCACTTTGACCTCCTAAGCGTTTTACGGAATTTGGAAACACTTGGCTGTGAAAATGAAAAGTTTCATTTCTTCCAATAAAATGTTGCTTTAGCCCCATAAGTTGTTCCCCATTTTCTCCTGAATACGGCAACACCCCATATGTGGTGGTAAACTGCTGTGGGGGCACATGGCAGGACTCAGAACAGCAGGAGCACCATATGGATTTTGCAGAACAGATTTTGATGGATTGGTTTGCGGGAGCCATTGATTTTAATTTTTTTGAGTTATTGTCTTATGTGGGGGCTCATTTTTTGTGGGATGAGGTGACATTTTAATTGGTACCATTTTGGGGTACATAAGACTTTTTGATTGCTTGGTATTACACTTTTTGTGAGTCAAGGTAAAAAAAATAGCTGTTTTGGCATAGTTTTTTAAAAAATTTTTTTTACAGCATTCACTTGAGGAGGCAAATCATATGATATTTTTATAGAGCAGGTTGTTACGGACGCGGCGATACCCAATATGTCTACCATTTTTATTAAATTTTACGCATTAGATTTATTTTTGAACAGAATTAAATCTTTTTTTGGGTTGCTATTTTCTGAGAGCCATATTTTTTTAATTTTTCGGGCGATTGTCTCAGGTAGGGCATCATTTTTGAGGGACAAGATGACGGTTTGATTGGTACCATTTTGGGTTAAATACGCCTTTTTGATCGCCTGCTATTACACTTTTTTGTGAGGCAAGAGGGAATATAATGGCATAGTTTTTTTTTTTTAAATTTTTACAGCATTCACCTGGGGGGCCATCTCATGTAATATTTATATGAGCAGGTTGTTACGGACGTGGCGATACCCAATATGTCTAACATTTTATTTTTGGAAAGTTTTACACATTAGATTTATTTTTGAACAGAATAAAATCTTTTTTGTGTGTGTTGCTATTTTCTAAGAGCCATATTTTTTTTTTATTTTTCGGGCGATTGTCTCAGGTAGGGTATCATTTTTGCTGGACAAGATGATGGTTTGATTGGTACCATTTTGGGTTAAATACGCCTTTTTGATCACCTGGTATTACACTTTTTGTGAGGGAAGGTAACCAAAAAATGGCTGTTCTAGCACTGTTTTTTTTTTTTTTTTTTTTTTTACTGCGTTCACCTGGCGGGGTGGATGATGTGATATTTTTATAGAGCCGGTCAATACGGACGCGGCGATACCTAATGTATACTTTTCTTTTTTCCTCTTTTTTTACAATTTTTTTAAACTTTATTTTGGGAAAAGTGTGTTTTTTTTTTTTTTTTTTTTTTTACTTGAAACTTATTTTTACTGTTGTATTGTAATGGATTGGCTGTAAGTGTATTACTCAATGTAATACACTTACAGCCTGCTTCCTGTGCGATCCAGGGGGCTGGGTCGCACAGGCACGCAGGGATAGCAGCCACGATGCCTAAGGAAGGCATCGGGCTGCAATCTAAGCCATCTGGTCACCGTCACAGCAGCGCGGGGACCCGATGAACTCCCCTTCCTCCCGCCCGCATCGCATGTGCCGCGGTCAGCACTGACGCGCAGCACATCAAGGTTAATATGCCCGCAGTGTCGTACATGTGTGGCGTTGGTCGAGAAGGGGTTAAAATTAAGCAAACTGAGCTATGTTATAGGGGTTTTCTGGGAGTTAACTACTGATGGTCGATAGTATCTGATCGGTGTTGGTCTGACACCCGGGACCCCCACTGATCAGCTGTTTGAGAAGGCACCGCCCCTCCCGTAAGCGCCGAGGCCTTCTCTCAGCTTTTCCTAGGCTAGTGATGTCATGTTCATCGGTCATGTGGCCTAGGAGCGACTCAGTCCCATTCAAGTGAATGGAGCTGTAATACCAAGCACAGCCACTATGCAATGTATGGCGCTGTGCTTGGTGAGCTGAGAGAAGGCCTCGGAGCTCACGGGAGCATCGGTGCCTTCTCAAACAGCTGATGAGCGGGGGTCTAGGGTGTCGGACCCCAACTGATCAGAGGATAGGTCATCAATAGTTCTCTCCCGGAAAACCCCTTTAATCAGTCCCATAGACTTTGAATAGTATTGTGCATGCAGGACATTGGTATTTGTATATAACGGATTTAATTAATTGATAGAGAGAGAGTTTTTAGCGAGTCAGGAAAATCATTTAATGTTCTCTGTGTTACTTTGCTCCAGCCAGCCATTGCAAATCTTATGCTTGCTTAACTATTTAAAGCTACAGTACTACTTTATTTTTTTTAGTGTGCATGGAGCAAGCTAGCAGCTTTATTTGAAGATAAAATACAAAAAATCATACGTACTGGCTGTTGATTTCTTTGGGGGCGGGCAATTTTCAATTGGCTTTATTAATGATATGAAATCCTTTTTTGTGTACAAAGCTGAGAAGCTGTACTAACTGCCTGTGGATTTTTTCTCAATTCCCTCATCTGAGGAGCAGAGGGACTCCTTATCTCTGCTCTCTGACATCATAAACACTCATTCTAGCTCAGTTCTTATCTTACTGATAAGAATGTGGCTTAAATAAGTGTTTATGACCTCTCAGTAGTTTACAGATAAGGGTAATTAGATGACCGGCACAAAGTGAAAGTGAAAGTACCAGTCACACAGCTAGAAAAACAGTTAACCCTTTTGTGACTGAACAGCTCAATATTTTCAATAAAGGCCAATTGAAAATATGATTTTTAGCCAAAAATAAATTAAATGCAATCATAAAAAAATGACTTCAAAGGTGTACATAGCTACATGCACTGGATACTGTCCAATTGCACTTTTTTTTTTCTAAAAACCCGTTGCAAAGTTTCTTCCGTTTTTCATGGTCATGATTAGCGTATAGTTTTGCGTCAGGCTGTATACAATCTCACAAAAATCGTGTTCAACAAATGCTGCCATGTGTATAAACCCAGGAAGGTTTCTGCCCAAATAACGATTAATTTTTTGGGACACTTGATTCGGGTTGAATTTATCCAAATTGGATCTTCTAACCACTCATTATTGGACCCAAAACGATTTGATCATCTCTAGTGACGGGGTTTTGTTTGTAAAACGGCTCTTTGCATTGTGTAGCCATTATAAATTTAAAAGCGGGGCCGATTTGTGGTTTAACCGTATGTTGATGGGGCTTTTGGGCATTTTGTGGCACATACGTGTCTTCTCCCTAAATCTATTGTATTAATAATAAAAGCTTATTTTTTTTTATAGCAATCACTTCATATACGCAGTAAATGATACACCCTAAATATAATTCATTAAAACATGAACGATTGCATTTTCAGAAAGGATTGTCCTGAAACTGTCTATTTCCATTTCAAGGATGACGGAGTGGCAGAAGAGGTTACAGTCCGCCCCTGTTGACAGCCGCTTCTTGTCCATGTCCCTGGAAAATGAAGTCTCTGGAAGTTATTACTATACATCTTATGTAATGATCCTACTGTGATCTCTGTGCAGTGACTTATTGATTTGCTCATGTCTTGAAGACAGCTTATCTTATCTGTAACTGAAAGCGGTTTTATCAAGACTAAATCTAGTGTCTTATGTGCAGTCCCATAATACAGGACTTAAAGAGGACCTTTCACCACTCCTGACATGCCCATTCCCCACATACTAACAATTCTGGAACATCTATTCTTATGTCTCTATGTTGTGCCATTCCTTTATTATTTGTACTAGAAGTTATGAATGAATTGCTATTTGCCTTCAGTAAAGGTACAGAGGGGAGGTGACCAGTTGGGGGTGTGTCCCTGCACAGACTTACTGTATCCAATCAGTGCTGCCATGTTCAGACTGTGCAGGGACACACCCCCAACTTGTTACCTCCCCTCTGTTTTTTTACTGAAGGCAAATAGCAATTCACATATAACTTCTAGTGCAAATAATAAATGAATGACACAACATAGAGCCATAAGACTAGATGCTCCAGAATTGTTGTTACATGGGGAATGCATGGAGCTATTAAAACAGTAATGCCAGGAACAGTGAAAGGTCCTCTTTAAAGGGAACCTGACAAATTGAAATTCAGCACCGTCTGCAGCCAGCAGGTTATAGAGCAAGAAGAGCTGAGCAGATTGATATATAGTTTGGTGGGAATAGATTTAGTATAACTTGTATATTATTCATTTCTATGCCTAGGAGTCCAGTGGGCGGCTCTTCTCCATGACTGATAGCTATCTTCAAATAAGTGATTAGAATATCCCTGAGTTAAAGGGGTTTTCCAGGATTTTACTACTGATAGCCTATCCTAAGGAAAGGTCATCAGTATCTGATCAGTGGGGGTCCAACACCCGGGACCCCCGCCGATCAGCTGTTTGAGAAGGTACCGGCACTCCTATGAGCACCGCTGCCTTCTCGCAGCTTGCCAAGCACAGCGCCGTACATTGTTACAGCGGCCATGATTGGTATCACGCTCATCGCCATTCAGCTGCTTTTAGGTCATGTGACCGATGAACATGATGTCAGTGGCCTAGGAAAAGCTAAGAGAAGGCTGTGAGCGCCGGGGTGGCCTTCTCAAAACAGCTGATCGGCAGGGGTCCCGGGGTGTCGGACCCCCCACCGATCACATACTGATGACCTAACCTTCATTGAACGATAGGTCCCACCTCTAGGACCTGCACCTATCTCGTAAACAGAGCCTTGAAAGTCATGGAGGGTGCACCGCCACTTGCGCGTCCACTGCTTCTATTTATTTCTATGGGCTGACGGAAATAGCCGAGGCCAGTGCTCTGCTATTTTCAGATTTTCCCCATACAAATGAATAGAGGGCTGCAGCGCATGCGCCGTGCACCCTCCGCTGACTTTCAAGGCTCCGTAAGGCTAGGGCTACACGGCAACAGTTGTCACAGCCAGGATCCCTGAGTGGGATCGCCCGCGGCAGTTGCAAGAAATCCAACACTGTTCCATCCCATTCATTTCTATTGTTTCCACGCTACTCAGGGATCCTGGCTGCGATGGGTGTCTTGCAACAACTGTCGCTGTGTAGCCCTAGCCTTACCAGATAAGCGTAGGTCCCACCTCTGAGACCCACAACTATCTGACAATGGGGGCATATTCTAGCGATATATATCCCAATTATCTGAGATGGCAATACCCCTTTAAGCACATGCATCACTGACCGACAGCAGCACACACAGTACATTATAATCTTGCTTGTTCCTTCCCTTTCTCCATTTGCCTTGCCAGTCTTATCCTGAACATTCTACACTGTGACAAGCGTCACATTATTGGTGACACTCAGGCTCGTCCACTTATAACGAAATTTCCATCCGGATTTGCAAGTGGAAAATCTTCAGCAGGTCTCATCCATGCGGGAAATGGCCTGCTGTGGCTGATTTAGGTTCACAGCATGTCAATTTCAGACATGATTTCTCTTTTTTTTTTTTCTTCCTCAGAAAACCCCTTTAACAGTGTTCCTATATGTATGTAGTGTGTCTGAGGCAGGTACAGCAGGTAGACCTTCCTGCTGATGCATCTGTCATATGGACTGAGTACTGGTCGCCAAGAGCGAGAAAAAAGTTTTTTGTTTGATTTATTTTTTTTAAACTTGCGTAATTAAAGAAAAAATTGTCCCCCTAGAAAACCCCTTGAAAATGATTTATTACCTATCTATAGTATATCACAATCTGATATTTATCACCGCCAAAATGATCTCAGTGTGGTGAAGCTATAGTACATAGAGTATATGATATGTAGATGCTAGGACACAGCTCTGCCCTCAGCATGTCTAGCCCTGTCTATCAAGGGGAGGCGGGAGTGTGCAGAGCACAGGGGGTGTTAAACAGCGGTGCTCAAAGGATTCAGCCCCGCCTCCTGGTGCTCAAACCTCTCATTTGCATATGGATAAAAACATAGATTTCTCTGCAGCTGTTTATCATACAGACAAAAAGAAAGCTATGGTTTTAATCAGCATGATGAGCCCTACCAGCCTGATTTAATTGGGTTGATCCTGATGACAGAGCCACTTTAAAACCTGACCTCATCATGTTCATCATGTTTGTTACTGATTTTCAGTGCAGAAAATCTACAGTTTATGGCTATTTTAACTGTGAAATATTGTAACTTTTTGTTCGGTGGCATTTCTCTTAAAGTGACAGTGCAGTCTAGCAGTTACTGACACATTGTTTATACCGATGCTTGTTGTAACAATGGAGTAACTACACTTCTTGTGTCTCTTCAAGGATACAGCACTGGGGAAGCCGATAGAAGTCTTCAGATTTCCAAGTGATCTTAACTCCTGTGACGGACGCCTGTGCTCCTCCATGCACTTCACATCACCCGACTGGGTGACTCTGTCCGATGGGACGGGAACCTTGTATCTCATCCACATTTCAAAGAATGATCAGTCTGCCCCGTGAAATGGGAAGTGAGTATTCTGACAATCTGCAACTCTTAACCTCCAGCGAGTTTATTACTTTGTGTGGATTTTTTACAGAACATTGAAGGTGGTATAAAATACTGTTTGCACTTGCACTACGCGTGGAACGTCAATGGATTCTGTCATGATTTAGATGGTTTAATCTTACCATGTAGGACATAGCTAGAGGAAGCCAAAAGTACCTATGAGGAAGATACCAGTTTCTCCATGTTAGGAAGAATACTTCTCTGGATTTGATGTAATGATGATGAAAGCGTCTTTCCTCTAGAAGTAGACGATGTCTGATTGTCCTGCAGGTCTAGGTATAGAATTTATTTTATGCACTTATATAGCGCTACTATATTCTCCAGCACTTTACAGACATTAGCATCACACTGTCCCCAATGGGGCTCACAATCGAAGTCCCCTATCAGTATGTCTTTGGAGTGTAGGAGGAAACCGGAGAAACCGGAGGAAACCCACATACAAACTTCATGTAGATGTTGTCCTTGGTCGGATGCTAACCACTGACCCACCGTGCTGCCCATAAAAGATAATTAGAAAGCTCTCTGCACTGTCCATTCATCTATTTGTACATTGTAATTAGACTCCCATAATGCTGCATTTACATGCAGTGATCAACAGGGGTGGACTGGAAACTTAAAGTGGCCCTGGAAAAAACACTAAAAGTGGCCCCGTTTTGTAGTCGGGTTCAAATTGATGGAAGGCAGGGCCAGCAATACCATATTTCTGGCACATTATACGACCCCACAGAGCCAAATACCACAGTCCATCACAAAATACTGCCAGCAGCAAAAAATACATCCCCAAAAACTTTCCACTGGCCGGCCATGAGGAGGGCTCAGGCGGCACCCTGGGCATTGTCCCACTGGGAAATTTCCCTGTAAGGTCTATGGCCAGTCCACCCCTGGGATTAAGCACACAGTTCTCTTCAATTAATTGTTCCTTTCCAACAATTGGCTACTCATTAGTGGAGGTGAAGAGCCTCATTTACATGCGGCGATCACCTCCGTGGTATGAGGACAAGCGATGGCTACTGATATCACTCATTCTCATACAGCCGCATTATTTTTGGGCAGTAGATCACTGTTCACGCAGCACAAGCAGCACTGCTCAGAAATGATAATGTAGGTGTCCGCATGAATGATTGTTTCATCCGATGAACAAGCATTTGGCCCGTTTATTGGGTGATCTTCGGCACCTTTAGACAGGAATATTATCAGGAACGAGTGTTCGTAGGAATTTTCATTCCTAACAGTCAGGCAGAGTAAATCCGCCATAAGCTCCTGTCTCCCATTTGCCCCTCTACCCAACACAGTTGCGGGGTTCTGAGTAATCGTCATGGCAGCCATGGAACCTATTGAAGGCCCTCAGGCCTCAGGCCATCTTAGAACTCCTATAAAGCCCTGTCGAATAGACTTGTGATAACATTTCAATACAGTGCAATAAAGACATATTGTAAAAGCAATCAAATATTTGCAGAAGTTCCCTCAAAGTTTTAAAAAAATCTAATAAATGTTAAAAATATTTAAAAAAAAACACAAATATAAATGAATTTTTTATCATGCAGAAAATAAAAAACTAAAAAATAAACATAAGTGCCAAAAATGTTAGTGTTACGTTATTTGTTGCTGCATTTATTGCTGCATGTTGTAGAAACAGATATTAATATTTAAATCATATTTAATATTAATAATATTAATTTCATTTAAATATCAATATTAAAAATGCACA
>ONZH01021986.1:0-52425 GCA_900303285.1 Rhinella marina | reverse complement strand
TTTCTCCATTAGTGGCCACAGTATTATTAATGCCCCCCTTCCCCACTTTTCTTGTGCAAAAAAATAAATAAATAAAACTCATCTCCTCCATATGATGGCGCCGCAGTGAACACTTGCTGGCACTAGATGCGCAGGACAGGACCCGTGCTCCAGCATGATGACATTTCGCAGGTCCTGCTGCTTCCCAGTCAATGCTAAGAAATGTCATCACACTGGAGCGCTGGTCCTGTCCTGCATCCAGTGAGCAAGCAAGTGTTCCCTGCGGTGCCATTAATGGATGAGGTGAGTTTTAGTCATTGTTTTTTAACACAAGCAGAAAGAGGGGGCAAAGGCTGCACTAATGAGCGTGTCAGAATGGAAGCGCTCATTAGTAATAGTGCACAGGTGGTAACCCTACGCACGGCCCACACAGTGCCGCGTGCCCACAGAGAGGGCTCCGAGTGCCCCCTCTGACATGCATGCCGTGATTCACCACCACTGCCCTATCCTATACCTATCGCTCCCTATTCATACTCTATCCTATACCTATCGCTCCCTATTCATACCCTATCCTATACCTCTCTCCTCATTCATACTCTATCCTATACCTCTCTCCTCATTCATACTCTATCCTATACCTCTCTCTCTCCTTCATACTCTATCCTATACCTCTCTCTTCCCATTCATACTCTATCCTATACCTCTCTCTCCTCATTCATACTGTATCCTATACCTCTCTTTCCCCATTCATACTCTATCCTATACCTCTCTCTTCCCATTCATGACTCTATCCTATACCTCTCTCTCCCCATTCATATTCTATCCTATATCTCTCTCTCCTCATTCATACTCTATCCTATACCTCTCTCTCCCCATTCATACTCTATCCTATACCTCTCTCTCCCATTCATACTCTATTCCTATACCCTCTCTCCTCATTCATACTCTATCCTATACCTTTCTCTCATCATTCATACTCTATCCTATACCTCTCTCTCCCCGTTCATACTCTATCCTATACCTCTCTCTCCCCGGTTCATACTCTATACTATACCTCCCTCTCCCCATTCATACTCTAATCCTATACCTCTCTCTCCCCGTTCATACTTTAACTATACCTCTCTCTCCTCATTCATACTCTATCCTATACCTCTCTCTCCTATTCATACTCTATCCTATACCTCTCTCTTCCCGTTAATACTCTATCCTATACCTCTCTCTCCTTATTCATACTCTATCTATACTCTCTCTCCCATTTCATACTCTATTCTATACCTCTCTATCCCCCATTCATACCTATCCTATCCTCTCTCTCTCCCCTCATTCATACTCTATCCTATACCTTTCTCTCCTCATCATACTCTATCTATACTCTCCTCCCTTTCATACTCTATTCTATACCTCTCTCTCCCCATTCATACCTCTCTCTCTAATCCTATATCCTTCTCTCCCCCATTCATCTACTCCCTATACCTCTCTCTCCCCATTCATACTCATCTATCCTCTCTCTCCCATTCATACTCTATCCTATACTCTCTCTCCCCATTCATTCTATCTATCCATACCTCTCTCTCCCATTCATACTCTATCCCATACCTCTCTCTCCCCGTTCATACCTATCCTATATCCTCTCTCCCATCATACTCTAATCCTATACCTCTCTATTCTACTCTTCCTATACTAATTCATATTCTATCCCCATTATACTCTCTCTCTCCCCATTCATACTCTATCCTATATCTCTCTCCCCATTCATACTCTATCCTATATCTCTCTCCCCATTCATATTCTATCTATCCCTATCTCTCTATCCATTCATACTCTATCCTATATCTCTCTCCCATATCTCTATCCTATATCCTCTCTCTCCTCTATCCTATCTCATATTCTATACTCTCTATCATATCTCTCTCTCCCCATATCATATTCTATATACCTCTCTCTCCCCATTCATACTCTATCCTATATTTCTCTCCATTCATACTCTACCTATATCTCTCTCTCCCATTCATATATCCTATATCTCTCCTATTCATACTCTATTCTATACCTCTCTCTCCTCATTCATACCTATCCTATACCTCTCTCTCCCCTTCATACTCTATCCTATACCTCTCTCTCCCATTCATACTCTATCCTATACCTCTCTCTATCCTCATTCATACTCTATCCTATACCTCTCCTCTCCCATTCATACTCTATCCTATACCTTTCTCTCCCCATTCATACTCCTATCCTATACCTCTCTCTCCTCATTCATACTCTATCCTATACCTCTCTCTCCCTCATTCCATACTCTATCCTATACCTCTCTCTTCCGTTAATACTCTATCCTATACCTCTCTCTCCTTATTCATACTCTATCCTATACCTCTCTCTCCCCTTTCATACTCTATTCTTATACCTCTCTATCCCCATTCATACTCTTATCCTATACCTCTCTCCTCATTCATAACTCTATCCTATACCTCTCTCTCCTTATTCATACTCTATCCTATACCTCTCTCTCCCCTTTCATACTCTATTCTATACCTCTCTCTCCCCATTCATACTCTATCCTATACCTCTCTCTCCCCATTCATACTCTATCCTATACCTCTCTCTCCCCATTCATACTCTATCCTATACCTCTCTCTCCCCGTTCATACTCTATCCTATACCTCTTCTCTCCCCATTCATACTCTGTCCTATACCTCTGTCTCCCATTCATACTCTACCTATACCTCTCTCTCCCCATTCATACTCTATCCTATACTCTCTCTCCCCTTCATACTCTATTCTATACCTCTTATCCCCATCATACTCATCCTTATACCTCTCTCCTCATCATACTCTTCCTATTCTCTCTCCCCATTCATACTCTATCCTATACCTCTCTCTCCCCATTCATACTCTATCCTATACCTCTCTCTCCCCGTTCATACTCTATCCTATATCCTCTCTCCCCATTCATACTCTATCCTATACCTCTCTCTCCATTCATACTCTATACTATATCTCTCTCGCCCCATTCATATTCTATCCTATACCTCTCTCTCCCCATTCATACTCTATCCTATATTTCTCTGCCCATTCATACTCTATCCTATATCTCTCTCTCCCCATTCATACTCTATCCTATATCTCTCTCTCCCCATTCATACTCTATTCTATACCTCTCTCTCCTCATTCATACTCTATCCTATACCTCTCTCTCCCCGTTCATACTCTTATCCTATACCTCTCTCTCCCCCATTCATACTCTATCCTATACCTCTCTCTATCCTTTTCATACTCTATCCTATACCTCTTCTCCCATTCATACTCTATCCTATACCTTTCTCTCCCCATTTCATACTCCTATACTCTCTCCTCTTCATCTCTATCCTGTACCTCTCTCTCCTCATTCATACTCTATCCTATACCTCTCTCTTCCCGTTAATACTCTATCCTATACCTCTCTCTCCTTATTCATACTCTATCCTATACCTCTCTCTCCCCTTTCATACTCTATTCTATACTCTCTATCCCATTCATACTCTATCCTATACCTCTCTCCTCATCTCTCATCCTATACCTCTCTCTCCTTATTCATACTCTATCCTATACCTCTCTCTCCCCTTTCATACTCTATTCTATACTCTCTCTCCCATTCATACTCTATCCTATACCTCTCTCTCCCCATTCATACTCTCTCATATCTCTCTCTCCCCATTCATACTCTATCCTATACCTCTCTCTCCCCCGTTCATACTCTATCCTATACCTCTCTCTCCCTCATTCATACTCTATCCTATACCTCCTCTCTATCCCTCATTCATACTCTATCCTATACCTCTCTCTCCCAGTTCATACTCTATCCTATACCTCTCTCTCCCCATTCATACTCTATCCTATACCTCTCTCTCCCCATTCATACTCTATTCCTATACCTCTCTCTCCCATTCATACTCTATCTATACCTATCTCTCCCCATTCATACTCTATCCTATACCTCTCTCTCCCCATTCATACTCTATCCTATACCTCTCTCTCCCCATTCATACTCTACCCTACACCCATTCATACCACATCATACACATCTACTCTGTTCATACTATACGCCATCAGTCTACATTTCTGACAGCTTTGTTCTCTTCATTTTCATCTGAACTGTAACACAATGGTTAATGCTGTTTTCAGCAGCCGGCATGCCCTCGTTCTGCAGATTTTCCACAATGTTCAGTCTGTATCTAGCCCTCTGCGTCTCTTTTTCTCTGTCCCTCGCCATTCTTCCCTCTTTACCCTGACTCTGCAGAATTCCTACTCATTAAGCCCTCACGTATGTGCAGTTATTCATCGTGCCTCTTCAGCACCAGCTGTCAGCCAAGCTAGCTGTAAGTCCAGCTCTCAGACCCTATGTATCAGCGCAGGATCTGCTGTATTTGTTAGTAGCATCAATAACTGTAATGAAAGCTAGCCCTTCATCGTGGAGACGTGGTTTGTTTTTTTGCATTTGTCCACAATTGGTTGTAATTTTTTATGGCATACGCATACATATACTTACATGGTACAAGATGTCTGTCCAGCCCTCCATAGTTATACACTGAAATACAGTGAGCACTGCAAACAGGATGTTATCAAACTGAGTGATGCCATTATTGGGTCCCTCCCATTTGGCATAGCATACTGTGCCTTCAGGGCACCTCCGTGATGACGAATCATTGCCGCAGAGGCTTTCCGATGGTATTTGATCTACAGGGGAACAGAGAAAGCATTACAACATATGCCTGCTGATTGGTGCATACACAGATGACTGAACATGAGAGCATGCAATCTAAATCTGGCCTTGTACGCCATGGCTTTGTTTGCCAGCATAGTTGAGGAAATCTTCAATTTTCAACAGCAACTTAAAGGGGTTCTCCCATGACTAATGTAAAAAAGGAAAATCAATGATCATATAGTACATGGCAACCTCTTTCTAACAAAGCTAGAACCAGCTATACCTCACATGGATCCAGAGATCTCCTCATTCATTGCTCTGCAAGATTTATATCAAGCTGGCAGCTCAAGGGGAGTGTCTTTCCCGTTGCAGCTCAGGGTGTGTGTCTCAGCTCTACTTATCACAGCTCAGGGGGCATGTCTCAGCTCTCCCTATCATAGCTCAGGGGGCGTGTCTCAGCTCTCCCTATCACAGCTCAGGAGGCGTGTCTCAGCTCTCCCTATCACAGCTCAGGAGGCAGTTGAAATATGAAACTGAGCATGTGCAGTCATATCAGTGAGCAGGTCAAAGAAATAAGAAAAAAAAAACTAGCAGCAGGTGGCGCTATACAGATACATTTTATTGAATAACTCAGTGGCTATGCTAATTTTTTAATGACATGCAATTACAAAAGTATTCAGATCCAGGTGCTGGTTTCAAAACTGTAGAATATTTTTCTTGGGACAACCCCTTTAAAATGACTGGCAAGGAAGAAAGAACACACAAAAGAGAAGATACTCTCAGAATGCGTGGCATTGTAGGCTCTATTCACATCATGTTTTCAGCCCCCATTTGGCTTATGCACAGTGAAAATCGTCTGACAGAAAGATGTGACATATCCCTCTGTATAGTCATATAGTGGGATATGTCACTAATAGGAAATATATATATATATATTTACCATGTGGTAATCTTTTTCCCCATATATATTGCTATAGTGAATAACATAGTCTACTACATACTATTGCAATGCAGCAGAAAGGTGTACTTAGAAATACAGGCCGGACGGAGGCCAAAAGGACACTAATGTGGAGCCCTATGGATATACCTAGCATACACAACAGGACCTTTGCCAGACATAGGCTCACAACTTGATGTGAATAGAGCCTAACGTGTTTTCAAGCTGACGTGAAGCCTGAAGCCCTAGAGAACATTTCCCACTATAATCAGAACTTTACCTTGAACACCATCATATTACCCTTGAGATGGTAAAACATGCCATTCAATAGTGTTTGAACAAGTTCATGGAGCACATCACATACCATAGTGACATCATCTATGGTCATCATTTATGTCGGTGTATTGAATGATATGATTTAACTATGTCTATGCAGAGGATTTGGAGCTCTGTGTCAGAAAAACAGAGTTGAGACTCCTATAAAGATACAGTAAGAAATACATGTAGGCAGCATCCTGGATCTAAAAAAGAGTCTACATTCCTCTACCTGTCAAAAAGATCCATTACTAAGAAAAAGAGTATGGCAGGTCTACTGGCTAGTAGGAAGGATGAGTCTCACCTCCATAAGGTTCATAGCAAGAATTATGGAATTTTCCTATGTAGAAGTCAAGTCCAATGATAGCAAAGATGAGAATAGCAAAGAAGAGAAGCAACCCGATCTGGAGCAGAGGAATCATGGCTTTCATAATAGACTTCAGGACCACTTGTAAACCTGCAGGAGACAAGATATCCACAACTGAAGATGCCAGAACCAAGACAAGATATTGTCAATATCCTCTCCATCATTAAATATGTATTCCTTGTAAGAGAATTGTAAAAAAAAACATACACTAGCTCAAACCATGTACTAAAATAAGAGAACATGAAGGCAGTGAATAAAGTAAAGGAATCTTCATTCTGGTCACCACATCTATGGATACATTCATAAATGGCCAGATCTGTAGCAAATACTCAATGAGGGTCCCTGGGATCGGACCCCACCAATCATTCACTAAAGACTGTCAAAAGAATAGGCCATCAATGGATATTCCTGGAAAACCTTCAAACAGGAAAATATCATCATACACAAATAGCTGGAGCTGTACTTTATGGTGTCTCGTCACATACAATGCATTCGGAAAGTTTTCACACCCTTTCTCTTTTTCACATTTTGTTATGTTGCAGATTTGTGCTAAAAAAACAAAACAAATTCAAGTTTTCTCCATCGTTCTGCACTTGATACATAATGAGAAATTGAGAACAGAATGTTAGAAATCTTTGTTAATTTATTGAAAAGGAACAACTAACAACTAAAATCTCACATTGACATATGTATTCAGCCGCTTTACTCAGGACTTAGTTGGAGGCCCTTTGGCAGCGATTCCAGCCTCCAGTCTTCTTCAGTATGATACCACAAAGTTTACACCTGGATTTGGGGATTTTCTGCCATTCTTCTCAGCAGATCCTCTCAAGCTCTCTCAGGTTGGATGAAGACAGTCGATGGACAGCCATTTTCAGGTTTCTCCACTGATGTTCAAAGGGGTTCAAGTCAGAGCTCTGGCTGGACCACTCAAGGACATTCACAGAGTTGTCCCTAAGCCGCTCCTCTGTTGTCTTAGCTGTGTACTTAGGATCATTGTCTTGTTGGAAGGTGAACCTTCAGCCCAGTCTGAGGTCCAGAGCTCTGGATCAGGTTTTCATTGAGAATATCTCTGTACTTTGCTCCATTCAGCTTTGCCTCAAGTCTGACCAGTGTCTCTTTCCCTCCCCAGCATGATGCTGCCACCACCATGCATCACTGTAGGGTTGGTATTGGGCAGATGGTGAGCAGTGCCTGGTTTCCTCCAAACTTGACGCTTGGAATTGAGGACAAACAGTTCATTCTTGTTTCATTAGACCAGACAGTCTTGTTTCTCACAGTCTGAGAATCCTACAGTGTCTTTTACTGAGGAGAAACTTATTTCTGGCCACTCTGCCATAAAGCCCAGATTGATGGAGGCTGCAGTGATAGTTGGCCTTCTGGAAGTTTCTCCTATTTGTACACAGGATCTTTGGAGCTCAGCCAGAGTGACCATTGGGTTCCTAGTCACCTCTATTACCAAGGCCCTTCTTCCCTGATTACTTAGTCCGGTGGGGCAGCCAGCCCTAGGAAGAGTCTTCATTGTTTCATACTTCTTCCATTTAAGAATTATGGAGGCCACTGTGATCTTGGGAACTATCAGTCCTGCAGAACATTTTTTGTCCCCTTCTCCAGATCTGTTTCTCAACACAATCCTGTCTCTGAGCTCTACAGGCAGTTCTTTCCTTCTCATGGCTTGGTTTTTGCTCTGATATGTATTGTCAGCTGTGAGATCTTATACAGACAGGGCTGTGTATTTCCAAATCATCTCCAATCAACTGAATTTACCACAGGTGACTCCAATCAAGGTGTAGAAACATCTCATAGATGATCAAGAGACATGTGAGGCTCCAGAGCTAAATGTCATGTGTCGTAGCAAAGGGTCGGAATACTTATGTCATGTGAAATTTTAGTTTTTCATTTTTCAATAAATTTGCAAACATTCCTAAAATTCCTTTTTCACTTTCTCATTGTGAATATCACATGATTTGGATTTTTTAAAGGGTTAAACCTTTAATCTGTTAAAGATGACTAACTAAAAATATGGTCATCTGGCAAATGTCCCTTTGGTGACACATTTTCTGGACGGCCGTGTCTGCATCAGTGACAGGAATGGCCTGGTCAGAGGAGGGCTGGCACGCTTCTTCTGGGACAGCAGGAGGTCTATAAAGCAGAACGTTTGTCATATGTTCATGCTTACTAACTGTAAATGAGATGACGTAAGATATACAGGATATGGGGAGGGAGCTCATACCAGACCTTATACGTAGTACTAATCAATTATGATTAAAGGGTACGTGCCAAGATGGAGTCACCTGCTTCTCCCAGCATACCGTACGCCTATAGCTTGGGTGAAGTGTCTAATATTCAGGACAAGTTCCCACTGACCTAACTATGCCCCTGTGGTCAGTTCTGTGTGCTCGATGACTATAGTCATATGTTTCCACCGACTGAAAGACTAAGGAAAACGTTATCCTGTTCTACAACTTCATGTATCAAAATTATCTGAAAATGGTAGGCTTCTGCCGATACCATGAGCGGTGCAGTCTACTTCACAAGCAGGACGCTCTTCTGGAAAGGGACACACATGGAACCTTGGGTTCCAGTGCAGCATGCTAAAAGATCTTGACAGGTTCAAAGACAACGCAGCGTGACAAAGCAACAGCGGGTCAATAGCAAACGAGGATTAAGATA
Source organism: Rhinella marina (assembly GCA_900303285.1). Classification (NCBI taxonomy): domain Eukaryota; kingdom Metazoa; phylum Chordata; class Amphibia; order Anura; family Bufonidae; genus Rhinella; species Rhinella marina. Next base: position 43,476 of record ONZH01021986.1, on the reverse strand, counting down.
AAACAGTGGGTAAAAATGGAATGGACGTACTTGGAATTCCAGACACCAGCTTCAGGGGTCTCAGCACACGAACAGCCCTGAGGGTCCGCAGATCGAATTCTGGCCCAGTAGATGCAATAATTCTGCAAACAAAAAATACATACAATTACTATATGATGTTAGGGTTTAATATTCAATAAAACACAGCAGTCATGTATCACATATTAATATAAAGATAGCAGTAAAGAACTGAAATATACAGAAAGCTGATCTATTTGTAAGCTACCAAGGCTCCTGATCCTCTTATTACCCCTATAGCATCTTATTACAGTAACCCCTGATTCTCTTATTACCCCAATAGCATCTTATTACAGTAACCCGGCTCCTGATCCTCTTATTACCCCTGTAACATCTTATTACAGTAACCCGGCTCCTGATCCTATTACCCTGTAACATCTTATTACAGTAACCCGGCTCCTGATCCTCTTATTATCCCAATAGCATCTTATCACAGTAACCCGGCTCGTGATCCTCTTATTACCCCTGTAATATCTTATTACAGTAACCGGACTCCTGATCCTCTTATTACTCTGTAACATCTTATTACAGTAACCCGGCTCCTGATCCTCTTATTACCCCTGTAGCATCTTATTACAGTAACCCGGCTTCTGATCCTCTTATTACCCTGTTACATCTTCTTATTACAGTAACCCGGCTCCTGATCCTCTTATTACCCTGTAACATCTTATTACAGTAACCCGGCTCTGATCCTCTTATTACCCTGTAACATCTTATTACAGTAACCCGGCTCCTGATCCTCTTATTACCTGTAAACATCTTATTACAGTAACCCTGGCTCCTGATCCTCTTATTACCCTGTAACATCTTATTACAGTAACCTGGCTCCTGATCCTTTATTACCCCTGTAACATCTTATTACAGTAACCCGGCTCCTGATCCTCTATTACCCTGTAACATCTTATTACAGTAACCTGGCTCCTGATCCTCTTATTACCCTGTAACATCTTATTACAGTAACCCGGCTCCTGATCCTCTTATTACCCCTGTAACATCTTATTACAGTAACCCGGCTCCTGATTCTGTAACATCTTATTACAGTAACCCGGCTCCTGATCCTCTTATTACCCTGTAACATCTTATTACAGTAACCCGGCTCCTGATCCTCTTATTACCCTGTAACATCTTATTACAGTAACCCGGCTCCTGATCCTCTTATTACCCTGTAACATCTTATTACAGTAACCCGGCTCCTGATCCTCTTATTACCTGTAACATCTTATTACAGTAACCCGGCTCCTGATCCTCTTATTACCCTGTACATCTTATTACAGTAACCGGCTCCTGATCCTCTTATTACCCTGTAACATCTTATTACAGTAACCCGGCTCCTGATCCTCTTATTACCCCTGTAACATCTTATTACAGTAACCCGGCTCCTGATCCTCTTATTACCATGTAACATCTTATTACAGTAACCCGGCTCCTGATCCTCTTATTACCCTGTAACATCTTATTACAGTAACCCTGGCTCCTGATCCTCTTATTACCCTGTAACATCTTATTACAGTAACCTGGCTCCTGATCCTCTTATTACCCTGTAACATCTTATTACAGTAAACCGGCTCCTAATTCTCTTATTACCCTGTAACATCTTATTACAGTAACCTGGCTCCTGATCCTCTTATTACCCCTGTAACATCTTATTACAGTAACCCGGCTCCTGATCCTCTTATTACCCTGTAACATCTTATTACAGTAACCTGGCTCCTGATCCTCTAATTACCCTGTAACATCTTATTACAGTAACCGGCTCCTGATCCTCTTATTACCCCTGTAACATCTTATTACTAGTAACCCTGGCTCCTGATCTCTACCCTGTAACATCTTATTACAGTAACCCGGCTCCTGATCCTTCTTATTACCCTGTAACATCTTATTACAGTAACCGGCTCCTGATCCTCTTATTACCCCTGTAACATCTTATTACAGTAACCCGGCTCCTGATCCTCTTATTACCCTGTAAACATCTTATTACAGTAACCCGGCTCCTGATCCTCTTATTACCTGTAACATCTTATTACAGTAACCCGGCTCCTGATCCTCTTATTACCCTGTAACATCTTATTACAGTAACCTGGCTCCTGATCCCTTATTACCCTGTAACATCTTATTACAGTAAACCGGCTCCTGATCTTATTACCCTGTAACATCTTATTACAGTAACCCGGCTCCTGATCCTCTTATTACCTGTAACATCTTTATTACATAACCCGGCTCCTGATCCTCTTATTACCTGTAACATCTTATTACAGTAACCTGGCTCCTGATCCTCTTATTACCCTGTAACATCTTATTACAGTAACCCGGCTCCTGATCCTCTTCTTACCCCTGTAACATCTTATTACAGTAACCTGGCTCCTGATCCTCTTATTACCCTGTATCATCTTATTACAGTAACAAGGCTCCTGATCTTCTTATTACCCTATAACATCTTATTACAGTAACCCGGCTCCTGATCCTCTTATTACCCTGTAACATCTTATTACAGTAACCCGGCTCCTGATCCTCTTATTACCATGTAACATCTTATTACATTAACCCGACTCCTGATCCTCTTATTACCCTGTAGCATCTTATTACAGTAACCCGGGTCCTGATCCTTTTAACTCTGTAATATTGTGTTATAAAAATTTAGATCTGTTGTTACCCCTGAAAAGCTTTTGAAATTATAAGATTTAACCCATAACATTGCATTTGAAGACATTCCCAAAGGGTTAAGTGTTTTAGGATGATTAACAAAAATGGCATAAGGGTCAGAGTAATTTAGCTCTGGCTTCTGTGCAGCAGAGAGATGAGTCAGTCCACCCTCACCCTCCGGGAATATATATCAGTTCAGGGAATCTTCTCAGTCTTGTAAACCAGTGACTACAGGCTGTTCAATGAAATCAAGTAGGATTTAGTGTTCTACAGGAAAATGCCTTTTACTCAGAATCATTATAGTATTATGTGGGTATGCACATCCTCTTTATATAGTCCAGCCCATGGTCAATACGGTTCAGTGTCTGGCTAATACTGACAACAGCTAGTTCTTTTTTATAGTATGTTATTAACAAGTAGTCAGTATGTTGGAGTAATGGAACTTAATGTGGAAGTTACCAGAACCTACCCTTATAATGTACGCCATAACACTTGAACCTTACTGGTGCTTGAAAACTGTGCAACCTGACATCTATTGACTATAGGCAGATCTGACACTCATTTAGTGAGCAGCGAAGGTAACGGAGGTTAAACCCCACCATTCAGACATTAATGTTTCAATATGCCATCAATGTCTTTGGTGAGACATCCCATTTTGGAAAGCAACGCACTGGCAGAACATTATAGAAAGCTTTTCCACCACCATACTTTGAAGAAGTAGGCATGCTAACCCATCTTCTCCTTGCCTCCTCTTAGGGATCATGCACACTGCCGTTGCTCAGCTGTGCCCGTATTGCGGCATGCAAACAATGGGTCCGCAATATATGGGCACCTTCGTTGTATACCACATCACGGATGTGGACCTATTCACTTGAATGGATCCACAATCCGGAAGGTACGGTGCGGAACGGATGCATGGAACCGCACTGAATCACTATGGAGTGCTTCTATGGGGTTTCTCTCCATGTCTCCAGACCGCAAAACAATAGAACAAAGACGGATCACGGACCCAATCAGGTTCAATGGGTCTGCACAGGGGCGTAGCAAAAAAACACTCATTGGTCCTGGTGCAAGCGTTCAGTTTGGGCCCCCCTTCCCTTCAGCAAGAGGTGTAACTTGACCAGCATGCACTTTCTATAATACCGGTGTCTTCTTATGCGGCACAAGGGTCTTTGGGCCCCCTCAGGCTCCTGGGCCCGGTAGCGACTGCTACCTCTGCACCCCCTATAGCTGCACCCCTGGGTCTACATCTGTCTTCGAAAACCGCACAGATGTTGCCTGTGTGTTGGGGACTGCAAATTGCGGTCCCCAATGCACAGAACGGCTCATGCACAAGACCATAGCCTGTTTTGCGGTCGGCAAATTACGGATCCACAAAACAAGGATACAGGTTGTACTTCCGCATTTTACGGAACGGAACCTACTGGCCTCTATAGAACAGTCCTATTCTTCTCCGTAAAACGTATAAGAATAGGACATGTTTTGCGAGTGCCACGAAATGGACATAGAGATGCGGATCGGATGCAGAAAGAATATACGGACATGTGCATGAGCCTTCTCAGCTGTAAAGAGGGGATGCACAGCACAAGTTGGCTATCGATGGGCCTCAGCACAGTGGTAAGGGGACGATTGGAATTTTATTTTGGGGTCCTTAGAGGAGGTTTGATTTAGTTGAGAGCACTGGAGTAATGGATGATGACGTATACATCTGGTATTATATATAGTATGGTAAATATATTTGAAGTCATTCAGGTCTGGATGTCAGCATCTCAAAGACGTGGCTTTATTGCTGCATCAGTCTTCCTGGGTACAGATCTATTTATGTGCCTCCGACCTGCTGCATGACCCACATACAACTTCAGATCTTAACCCTGTCTGGAAAGATTCCCAACATAATGAAATAGTCGGATTTCCAACATACAGTAGATTCACTTTCAGCCATCATGGTACTGCTATCAGAGGGACAGATCTAGTAGCTTATAATGCTCCGCTTTGCTAATTGCTCAACCCCTTGCTTCCAAAGTTTACTGTACGCCACAGTATGGCATAAAGACCACAGAAAATGCGAATCTGCAAAGCAGGCCCAGTGCGTATGATCACTGAACAAGCCCCGGATTTTTTACCGAGTGTCCTTTAAGAATGTGAATGCAGCTTTAGATAACAATGGGCTGTCATATAGACCACTTCTCTCACAGTACAATATCCAATCAAGGGGAGTTCACTGAAAAACCAAGCACAATGGCCGTCATCTGTGCTACGCCGCCCTTGATAGGGCCTACACTGCCGGAGGAGGCACAGGAACATACCTCGTCATATATTACCATCCTCCTCCAGCTCTCCCTGCGCCTGAATGAAATCTACTGTCATTATTTATGCCAGTTTCTGGTGTAAAAAACGATCAATTATCAATTAATGTCCTCGCCATGCCCCTTTCTCATACATTTACGGGGGTGGCGTAAAATGCAGATTGCGACTAGAAAAGTTGCAAATCCTGTGCATTTGTGACTTTTTTAATTGCAAAAAGAGGTGTAAGGCTACTTTCACACTGGCGTTTTCATTTTCCGGTATTGAGTTCCGTCATAGGGGCTCAATACCGGAATAAAACGCTTCAGTTTTGTCCCCATTCATTGTCAATAGGGACAAAACTGAACTGAAGAGAATGGAGGCTCCTAGAAGCATTCCGTTCAGTTCTCTTCAGTCTCCAGACCGGAGAGCAAACCGCAACATGCTGCGATTTGCTCTCCAGTCTGGGCATCCGCACCAAGACGGATCCGGAATGACCCCCAATGCAAGTCAATGGGGACGGATCCGTGCGGTGTGACACAATGGTAAATGGATCTGTCCTCCATTGACTTTCAATGGAGTTCATGACGGATTCATCCCCTTGCACTTTCCCCTCCCTCCAGCAGGGGGCGCTGTGGGTAAACTTACACTTGTGCGCACCGTCTTCCTCCTCGTCGCTGGTCAGGTCCGGAGCTGGGATAGGTCGGGAGCTGCTGGGACAGGTAAGTAACCCCCCCTCCTCATAGTATCAGACACGTGTTGGGCCGCGCTCCGGCCCAACACGTGCACCTGCGGCAGCATGGATCCGGCTGCCGCTAGTGTGAAAGGGCCCAGGGCTAAATTCACACGTCCGTGGAGCATGGTCCGTGAAATCCCGGACCGTGCTCCTTCTGAGAGCAGGAGCGCACGGTGTCATTGGTTGCTATGACGCCGTGCGCCTTCTGAGGCCGCTGATGTACAGTGATACACTCTATATGAGTGTGTACAGTGTATCACTGTACAGCGGCGGCCTCAGGTAGCGCACGGCGTCATAGCAACCAATGACAATGTGCGCTCCTGCCCTCAGAAGGAGTACAGTCCGGGATTTCATGGACTGTCCCGGACCGTGCTCCACGGACGTGTGAATTTAGCCTAAGGGGAATGATAAATCTCCCCAGCTCAGCTGGATATAATGATGCTTTCATTGAGCGACATGCATTCTGGTGAAAATTTTCATGGTGAAAAGTGCAGCGGTCTGGGATGGAGGACAGGAGTGGTAGTAGAGGCTGGATGGTGATAGTAGTCCTTACGGTGGCTATGGTCTTCCCTGGGTCGGGGCACAGTGATGGGAGGGTGCACCTTTCTTCCCTTGGGGCACACCCTGGTTTGGGGGAGTTCTCCTGCCTGGTGTTAGTTGGGGTGCCCTTTGTGCTGTTGAGTGTTAGGGTGCAAGGCAGGGTTCCCTGATGGAGAGGCAGACGCATGCAATATACAACCGTTCTTTACTTGCAATAAAGTTCAAATACAGCAGACACTACAGTCAATGTATTATAAAAGCAATCTAAAGATCACCTGTTTAGTCTTTGTGGGACCAGTAAATGGTTAAAAAAAGTTAAATACATTTTTATCAAATAAAAAAAAAGAAATCTCCACTTTAAAAAATACACCCTTTTCCACTGAAAAAAAGCTTTAAAATGGAAAATTGCACTACAAAGTTATCATGTAATTTATCGGGTATGGTGAATGCTGTAAAAAAAAAAAGTGCCAAAATTGCTATTTAATGCATATTTGTCACCAAAAATATGGAATAAAAAAAAAATAATCAAAAAGTGTTATCCACCCCAAAATGATACCGATGAAAACTCCTGCAAAAATCAAGCCTTCACACAGTTCCATCAAAAGAAAAATAAAAAAGTTATGGGTCTTGGGATGCTGTGTTGTAAAAACATTTTTTTAAAAGAATTTTTTGTTGATAAGTGGTAAAAATTAAAAAGAACTATGTGTATTTGGTATCGCTCATACTGAGTTATTATGTTATTTATGCCAAAAAATGAACGCTGTAAAATTCAGACAAGTATTGAGATCTGTCAGTATACTGGCTCAGGATTCCTGATGATATACCATCAGTATTGCTTCAGGATTTCATCAGGATTTACCTGCGGATTTCTTCCTTCCTTCATTATCTATGCACTGTACAGACAGTAATGTGCGTATCTGGAAACAAATCCACACAAAGTCATGCAGCGGATTTCAAATACTGATGAAAATTATACGCCCACGTGAATAGCGCCATTCATTAACATTAACAGCGGATTTCAGGACATTAAATCCGGACTCTATACGCATTGCAAATACACTTGTCTGAACGGACCTATTGCTGTTTTTCCCATCCCCCAAAAATAATAATAAAAGTTAGGCTTCTTTCACATGACCGTTGTGTTTTGCGGTCCTCAAATTGCGGATCCGCAAAAAAAAACAAAAAAAAACGGATGGCATCCGTTTTTTTTTTGCAAATCCATTGTAACAATGCCTATCCTTGTCCTCAAAACAGACAAGAATAGAACATGTTCTATTTTTTATTTTTTTTGCGAGCTACTGAACGGACATACGGATGCGGATAGCACACAGTGTGCTCTCAGTATTTTTTGCTGACCCATTAAAATGAATGGGCCCACATCCTATCAGCAAAATATACTGTCGTGTGAAAGAAGCCTTAATTAGTAAATTATGTGTACCCAAAAATTGTGCCATCAAATAAACAGATGCAGTCCATGCGCCAGAATATCAAATCAGCTATGAACAGGCATAGATGGGAACTATAATTCACAAAAGTTTCTGGTGTAAATTATAGGAAACACCATAAGTTGGGCTATGCGAGACCACCCCCTCTAGTTCAGCCCACTTCTCCACCAAAACTATTAAGAGCAGTATAAAATAGAAAAAAAAAATGCAATGCCACTTGTGCAAAAATTAGCAAATTTTGTATGCAACAATTCTGCTACAGTCATAGTTAAATGCAGGGGCATAACTCCCATAGCGGCAGACCATGCGACTGCTATGAGGCCCAGGGCAAGAGGGGGCCCAGTCTTAGTTGGGATTATCTCTTCTTCTACTAGCGGTGACTTGGTCAGGACTCTACCCACTAAAGGAACAACTTTTAGCAAATGAGGCAGTGGAAGAAATGGCCCAAGGGTCATTGAAAGCGGTTTAGGCAGAAACTTTTCTACTGGTGGGGCTAAGCGCAAGGCTTCATTGGACTGGAGCACATTTTGGATTTTGGAGGCCTATTTTTCTCTCTATTTTTGGTGCTATGGTACAGTATTGCCAGTACAGACGTTGTACACTGCCAAAACATTAGAAACCCCTTCAAAGAGACTATTTTTTATGTTGACCCCCTAAGATATTCATCTTAGGGAAATTTAGACATTTTAAGAGTATATTTTTTAATAGATGAAAAAATACACTTGTTTGTATATTTTACACCCCAAAAAAACGCTATACTGAATTTAGCTAAAATGAATATCTGTAATTTTTTTTTTTAATGTAACATTTTTATGAAGGAAACACAAAGTCCAGTGAATACTATTATATACTCTATACTAAAATTAATAATTATATTTTTTATTTTATTTTTTATGAAAGAAAAAGGGGGGAAAATGTATGTGTACCTAGTACGCTATAATATTTCTAAAACGTATAACTACAGCTATAACTTTCCTTATTTTTTACTTCTTCTTCTTTTATAGCTGAAAGTGCCCATGCTGGCTTTATATACTTTTATTCACAGAGGATCATTATTACAGTGTATAACAACAATCAAATGCCCCTAGACTACTTTGGCTGGTCTCCAGGATCTTTACTGTGACTGCAGCAATCTAATGGCAGCGTAGTCATAGGGATCTGCAGAGCCACAGGGCACCAGCAGATTGTAATGTAACCTGGCGCTTTTATACCAGTCGTACATCATAAGTTGTGCGCCGGTAGGCAAGCAGTTAGTAATTGGGCCTCTTTTAAGTTGTTCTTTCATGTATATATGGGCAAATGCATAGTGCAGCAGGATGTACTGTTCGCTTCATAATTGGTGCATTTAAATGCTCCCAGTGCTACTGGAGAGGAGTCCCACATTTGGAACCCTAAAACCCAGTGCATTCTGGTGATTTAGTTTAGTTATCACGTACTTACCTGCCCATGCCCTGGCGGGGAGCCTGACCTCTCTGTTGCATACCACCCAACCACCCCGAATCCGGCGGGACAGTCCTGGATTTTGGCGTCTGTCCCACAGTCCCGGAATGGCCAAGGTATTTCCTGCTCTCAGCTGATTGTAAAGCAGGGAGTCGTCCTCCCCCCAGTAGCAGCAGAATGTACACATTGAGCCGCTGGTCTGTGTAGGAAGAGCGTGCCGGCCGGGAATCAGCCTCTGCTCCTCCCACATAGCAGAGTGATGTGTAACAATGTCCTGCCTGCTGCTGGCGAGTGCCGGCACCTGATCGGAGGAACCAGGTGAGTATTTACTGTTTTATTACCTCCTATGAAGGGGGTAAATATCTGGGCATAAATACTGTGAGGAAGCACATCTTGCCATATCTACTGTGAATGGGGCACATATGTTGTCATCTCTACTGTGAGGGGGCACATAGCTGGGCATAACTACTGTGAGGGGGTACATATCTGGGCATTCCAGCTATGAAGGGGCACATGTGAGCATTACTACTGTAAGGGGACACAACGTGGGCATTACTACTGTGAGGTGGGACATATGGCCATAACTACATGTGAGCATTACTACTGTGAAGGGGCACATCTGGTCATTACTACTGCGTGCTGGCACAACAGGGGAATAATTACTATATGGGGACATTAAGGGAACTGGATATGTATAGTTATGCTTTGGGCGGAGTTAACGGCGTGACCTATAGTGAAAAAAATTGCCACGGCATGCTACATATGCTACTGTTGCCCCGATTTTCTAAAGTTAGGCAGTATGCTGTTGCTGTGGCAACCAGCCTCACTGACATGAGGCTCCTGTCAGTGGGAGATTTAAGCAGGCAGCTGCTGGCACCAGGCGCCTGTGACTGGTCTTTGCTTCACTAGCGTGTATTGTACTATTGTTTAGATTCCTGGTATTCTGACTTTCGGATTGTCATTACCTTGCTCCTGACTGACGATTATTCCTCTGACATTATCTCCTGGCACTGACCCCATCTGACATTTGACTCTGTGTTTGTTAGTTCTGATGTATCTCTCTGGTTTGGACTCTGGCCTGATTTTGACTTAGCTTTTGGATTCTGATCCAGTCCTAGTTTTGCTTATCTGGTCTTTACCTTTTTCTATATGACTACTATTTTACCCCACTAGGTTTAGGTCCCTGCACTTAGTCAAGTTACGGACCATCGCCAAGTTGTGGGCCGCCATTTAGGGCAGATTGTGTAAGTAGGTAGGAACTGTGCAGATTCCAGTATCCATTCCAGAGAGCATCGGTCTGATTGGTGGGGTATCGCCAGTCAGAGCTATACTGTTGATTGATGAGCAGAAAACCACTTTAAACATACAGTAGCCATACATACACTGCAAGTAATTCATACTCACTGGGGCAGATTTACCAAGCCTGTATATGGCGTAACCTTAGCCCGGCGGTCTAGACCTGCAGCAGATTTATCACAGGGGCTCAGGCTGGATGATAAATGTGCTGCAGGGAGAGACACTATTGTATAACTCTATTAACTAACTATTGGTTGGCTTCCTTTGAGTTTATGTCATTTGAGTTTTAAGAATTTTATGTCTCAATTGTGGCACAATTTTGGACCTAAATGTCACATATCAGGCAACGCCGTCTTCCTAATAAGTCATGCACAACCCCCCCCCCCCATCCCTCCCTTAACAACTAGATAAGGTATAGAAAAAGCCAACCGCGTTCACTTGAATGTTTTCATGTATTCAATGTATTTAAAAGGGATTATCACTCAACAAACTTTATCACCTATCCATAGGATGTATGATGGCCAGGGACCCTATCACTGGGACCCCATGATCAATAAAACAGTTGTCCAGAGTTTTTATGGAGCAATGGTTAAGCATCTGTGGAGTACAACTCCATTCAAAGTCTGACGGAATGGCGCAGATAGCCTAATACAGTGATGGCTAACCCCCGGCATTCCAGTTGTGGTGAAACTACGACTCCCAAAACACTTCATTCATTTCCGTGGAGTTCTGAGAACAGCCAAGCAAGTGTGCATCTTGGAAGTTGTAGTTTTACCACAGCTGGAGTGCCGGTGGTTAGCCAACACGGGCCTAGTACATCACTCATCTATCTCCAACAGCCCCACAGAAATTAAAGGCTATGGACAGCTTTGGGTGCATTCTACTTAAAGTACATTCACATGACTGTGGGACCTGCTAAACATGTTCACCTGCTGTGTACACCCCGCATCACGGTGCGGACCCACTGACTTCAATGGGTCCGCGATCCGCAAGATGAAAGGTAGGACATGTTCTCTATTTTTCAGCATAGACCTGGAAGCACTTCCGTGTGTTTCTGTGCTCTTTTGGGTCCGTTCCTGCGCACCGCAAAAGACAAAACATGTCATATCATTCACATCTTGCGGATCACGGAGCCATTGAAGTCAGTGGGTCCACGCCACAATGTAGGGTGCACAAGGCTGGTGCCTGTGTATAGGGGATCCGGGATTTGCAGTCCACAGCACAGGCAGGGCTATCTTATGGTCATGCTCTGTGCTTCATGGGGGGATTGATAACATGCACAAAAGTCTATGTTACCATCTCTCTAGGGTAATGTAGGATTAAACAGGGAAAAAAGGATCTAATTATCTCCTCCTTTTCTTCCTGCAGGCTGACAGCTAACCCCTAAGGCTACCCCCCCCCCTTCCCACACACACACCCCACCATGTTAGCTGATCTAACAGCTGGCTGAAGGGTAGGGAACTACTTTAGCATGGAATATGCAAGACTGAGCCAGGTCTTTTTTAAAAGCTGACAATCTAAGCTTTAAAATGGACGGTTGCGTTGCCATCAGCGATAGTACCTGAGATACAGCAGTTGGAAATCGGGTCAGGAGTGTCTGTGACTTGTTGTTAATTGCTGTATCTCAGGGTGTGTCGCAGCTAAAGCACACTATGTAAGTCACAACTAGTCTCTGTCAATGGAGCCTGATCCATAGTTAAACCGTGGAAGCATGGATCCCCACTGCAAGGGGAGGAGGGCAATTCATTTGGGCCTCTTTTTTTAATTTGGTCTTGGCCAGTACTTCCCTGATGGTGGCCCTGTTGATAGTGGAGGCCCAGCAACTAAGAGGAACCTTCTCCTCTCACAGTTCAGGAGCAGTGATGATAGTTCATAGAAATAGAGCAAGAGCAAGAAAATAAATGCAATACACAAGGGACAGAGAGGAGACCACCTATCACATGGTCATGGAATGATGGCCATTGGACTACCACTTTTGCTTGGTGACCCCATGGATACTCATTATACTCTTACAAAATGCAGGTCACATTATAGGGGTTATCCCATCAGACATGTGGGCACCGCGGCGATCAGTTGGGTCAAGCTTCCAACGTGCCTTGGCAAGCAGCTGCGGACAGCTAGGCAAATGTAGTATAGTTGCCAACAGTTCCTAATTTCTTGGGGACAATCTTGGAAAATTCAGCTCTGTTGGCAACTATGCCGCTATTACTGCACTTGCCTGGCTGTTCGCCTGCTGTAAGCTAGACCTGTAGGAGTCAACTGATCACTGTGGTGCCTGATATTCACGTTGTCCCAGGGCTAAAATAAATAGGGATTGGGTGACGGGTTTTGGTATAGTCTAAGGTCAGTCTTAAATCTCCTGAATTTACCAAAAGAAACGATGGGTATGACATGGTGGCCATTCAGAAGAATGGTTGTCCCATGTAATACAAGGATGGCTCGAGTCCACCAGAACAGGAGGATGTCTCGAGCACAGTCTTGCCCTCTATGACGTCCTGTTTTCATAACCCAGTCAATTTTCCAGGATTAACCAAAGATTATGCAAAAAAAGAAGAAAAAAAATATGTGTCCACTGAGCTGTATATGTCTCCAGTATGTCTCCCTTCTACCGTCCATGTCCCTGACACCACTGCCATCCTATAGAGGTTACCGCGTCTTCTCATAGCCACCTCTTTAGGAAAGTCCTTCTCCCTGCACTATTAATATCCTATCCTGAAATCTATAAATTATGGATTTATGGTAATATTTTTGGGAGGGGGTGGAGGTGTCAAGCAGCACTGGGTCTATCCCCATTCAGAAGGTTTCCATGGCAACTAGCCATGCCTCATTCACACGGTTTCCACGACTACCTTTCGTCTTGTTACCTAGGTGACAAACCACCGTTCATTGATACCATCTTGCTGGGAACAGAATGCTCTCTCCCATCCTCCAATCTCCTCGGCAGGCGCGGAGGACAGAGGCGGGTGGGGGGACGGGGGAGACATGCAGGTTTTATGAATGACTTTGGATGTCAGACAGATACCCCAAAGAGGTGTCTGCGGCTTCCTCGCGCTTGTCTTATTTAAAGGGGGAGAAGCATGTTTCTGAGCAATGCAGTCAGGAGGATGAGCCATCTATAGCGGGCTGAGAACACGCTCCAAATGCACCAGATATGGATTTATATTTGTAAGATTGTGTACGTTAAACCACAGGGAGCCGTCCGTCCTGGTAAATAGGTCATTTACAAAAGTAAGAAGGTTGAAGACATATGTTGTCTTGGTCAATAATCATGCAGAGAATTTGATTGAACTACTAAATATGCTTACTGATATATTTAGGATGTATTCGCACGGCGGTATTTTCACTACATGTCGAAATCCGTGTGAAATCCGTGTCCCATTGTTTGCAACGTTCATGCTGCTGTGGATTTTTCCTACACCGATTGAAATTTCACTCCCTGACATGGTTTCCATGTGCAAATAGTGGCGGGTTAGCCACACGTGGACTGGACCCATTGAATGGGGCTAATCGGCATCTAGACGTGCAAGAGTTCAAATCCACGGCAGAAATACAAGATCAGTTTTGTATTTCTGTTGTGGTTTCCGTTCCTATCCTCAGGATAGGCATTAAACGTGATCGACGGGGGTTCAGCACCTTGTAATCCCACCGATCAGCTGATTTACAGGAGCTCCATTACCGGAAGTCGGTGTTGGAACTACACACAACGACCATTGTGCAGTGGAGGGAACTGGTTACTGCAGCACTGCACCCATTCACTTCAATGGGAGCAATGCTGCAGTAACTGGCTCTGTCCAAACAAGCCGTATTAATGTGGTGTATTTTATTCTTTAATTCCTTCCAGACATCTGCCATACATGTACAGCAAAAGTCAGGATTTTAAACATGGCTTCCAGATGCCTAATGTTTGACACAACAGACACCCGGAGGCAGATTCCTGCAACCATGGCATCTGAGAGATCAAATTCTGGGAGCACTGTGCTCCCAGTATCCGAAGAGCTCCTGCACGGGAAGATCACAGGAGCCCTGTAATTGCTATGGGAGCCTTGGGCCTTCTGAAGGCTCCTGGACCTGCCATAGCAAAGTTCCTATCTGATTGGAATGATGTGATTCTCCTATAGACCGCAATGGTAAATCATTGCAGTCAATGGGAGAAGCAAACAGATGATTACAGGTTAAAGTCCCCTAGTTATTAAAAATAAATATAAATACAAGTACAAAAGTTTTTAAAAAATATAAAAAAGAAACATAAAAATTCAGATCACCCCCATTTTACAAATAAATAATAAAAATAATAAAGATCCGTAAAATCATAGACATCGCTGCATCCCAAACTATTAAACTATAAAAGTATATATTCTGTACAATGAAGAAAATAATAGAATTGAAATAATTTAACCGCCCCCAAAAATTGAATAAATAGTGAACAAAAAGTCATACATACTCCAAAATTGTATTATTGAAAAATACACATCACCCTGCAAAAATGAGCCCTCACACACCCCTGTAGATGTAAATACAAAAAGGTTATGGGGATCAGATGTTTATGGAAAAAAAAATATATTTTTAAAGTTATATATATCTTTATAGCACAGTCAGAATGATGTTTTTTTTTTCTAATACAGAGGTCCAAATCCCCTACTTAACATAGACCCAAATGCTAAAAAATGTTTCTCCGCCTACAACCACCACTAGGTGGAGCTCTTTGTATATAGTCTTATTATTGAGGTCAATGTGTAAACAGTATGCAGCAGGCTCTTAAGCTCCCTCTAGTGGTGGCTGTGACAAGCCAAAATAACACTCTGTTTATGCAGGAGATATCACCAAGTACATATAGTTGTGAATCTGCCGCCCCGATTGGCGGTGCTGTTGGATCTGTATTATTCCTGTATCCTAATGGAGAGAGAAATACGTCTGCCTGAATCTCTTTATGTTCCTACTTTCAACGATGGCCAGATTTAGAATTTTATAGTTTAACAAATGACTTGAAGACGGAAGGGGTTTTATTGAATATGACATGCAGCTTACAACCTTTACTCCATTTTCCTCTCTCCGCGATTTATATAGAATCATCACCCCCCTCCCCCAACCTGAGTTAATAGACGCAGATGAAAAGCGGTGGCATGTTTGATAAAACTGTATTGAGTTCATCATCAGCCGATACAATAAGAAAAGTCAAATCTGGCAGCTGTATGGAAAGAGATAGGATGTATTCCCAGGTGCACTGACTTCCCAGAATGCCACAGCCGGGACAAGACAATGAGGACAGTTATTTAAAGCCTGAACTAGTTACAGTGCTGCAGAAATGTACTGTGATCCACTAATGTAAGGAGGGTGCTGGCTGTGCTCCAGAAGAACTTATAAGACCAGGATGAAGTGTCAACACATACCTACATTCATTATGGCTCCCCTAGAATCAGGGGACAATCTCTGTATGCCATTCGCTGTCATTTTCCAGGTTTGAGCATCATTATTAATAATAAACTAGAATGACAATGGTGATCAGAGACCCAGATATGGGGAATAAAACAAATATCACTAAATAAAATAGGGGGAGAGGAACTCATGCCAACCATTGAGGAAAAACCATGGGTAGAGGAGAGGTCTGTGTGTCCTGATGTCTGTGTATTAGGATGAGGAGAGGTCTGTGTGTCCTGATGTCTGTGTATTAGGATGAGGAGAGGTCTGTGTGTCCTGATGTCTGTGTATTAGGAGGAGGAGAGGTCTGTGTGTCCTGATGTCTGTGTATTAGGATGAGGAGAGGTCTGTGTGTCCTGATGTCTGTGTATTAGGAGGAGGAGAGGTCTGTGTGCCCTGATGTCTGTGTATTAGGATGAGGAGAGGTCTGTGTGTCCTGATGTCTGTGTATTAGGATGAGGAGAGGTCTGTGTGTCCTGATGTCTGTGTATTAGGAGGAGGAGAGGTCTGTGTGTCCTGATGTCTGTGTATTAGGATGAGGAGAGGTCTGTGTGTCCTGATGTCTGTGTATTAGGATGAGGAGAGGTCTGTGTGTCCTGATGTCTGTGTATTAGGAGGAGGAGAGGTCTGTGTGTCCTGATGTCTGTGTATTAGGAGGAGGAGAGGTCTGTGTGTCCTGATGTCTGTGTATTAGGAGGAGGAGAGGTCTGTGTGTCCTGATGTCTGTGTATTAGGATGAGGAGAGGTCTGTGTGTCCTGATGTCTGTGTATTAGGAGGAGGAGAGGTCTGTGTGTCCTGATGTCTGTGTATTAGGAGGAGGAGAGGTCAGTGTGTCCTGATGTCTGTGTATTAGGAGGAGGAGAGGTCTGTGTGTCCTGATGTCTGTGTATTAGGATGAGGAGAGGTCTGTGTGTCCTGATGTCTGTGTATTAGGATGAGGAGAGGTCTGTGTGTCCTGATGTCTGTGTATTAGGATGAGGAGAGGTCTGTGTGTCCTGATGTCTGTGTATTAGGAGGAGGAGAGGTCTCTGTGTCCTGATGTCTGTGTATTAGGAGGAGGAGAGGTCTGTGTGTCCTGATGTCTGTGTATTAGGAGGAGGAGAGGTCTGTGTGTCCTGATGTCTGTGTATTAGGAGGAGGAGAGGTCAGTGTGTCCTGATGTCTGTGTATTAGGAGGAGGAGAGGTCTGTGTGTCCTGATGTCTGTGTATTAGGAGGGGGAGAGGTCTGTGTGTCCTGATGTCTGTGTATTAGGAGGAGGAGAGGTCAGTGTGTCCTGATGTCTGTGTATTAGGAGGAGGAGAGGTCTGTGTGTCCTGATGTCTGTGTATTAGGAGGAGGAGAGGTCTGTGTGTCCTGATGTCTGTGTATTAGGAAGAGGAGAGGTCTGTGTGTCCTGATGTCTGTGTATTAGGAGGAGGAGAGGTCTGTGTGTCCTGATGTCTGTGTATTAGGATGAGGAGAGGTCTGTGTGTCCTGATGTCTGTGTATTAGGAGGAGGAGAGGTCTGTGTGTCCTGATGTCTGTGTATTAGGAGGAGGAGAGGTCTGTGTGTCCTGATGTCTGTGTATTAGGAGGAGAGGTCTGTGTGTCCTGATGTCTGTGTATTAGGATGAGGAGAGGTCTGTGTGTCCTGATGTCTGTGTATTAGGAGGGGGAGAGGTCTGTGTGTCCTGATGTCTGTGTATTAGGAGGGGGAGAGGTCTGTGTGTCCTGATGTCTGTGTATTAGGAGGAGGAGAGGACTGTGTGTCCTGATGTCTGTGTATTAGGAGGAGGAGAGGTCTGTGTGTCCTGATGTCTGTGTATTAGGATGAGGAGAGGTCTGTGTGCCCTGATGTCTGTGTATTAGGAAGAGAGGTCTGTGTGTCCTGATGTCTGTCCTCCCGTTACAGTGATGCTACTATTCTATGCCAGTCACTTCACTGGTTGCCCATCCACCACAGAATACAGTTCAAACTTCTCACCCTCACCCACAAAGCTCTCCACAGTGCTGCCCCTCCATACATCTCTTCCCTCATCTCCGTCTACCACCCTACTCGTGCTCTCCACAGTGCTGCCCCTCCATACATCTCCTCCTCATCTCCGTCTACCACCCTACTTGTGCTCTCCACAGTGCTGCCCCTCCATACATCTCCTCCCTCATCTCCGTCTACCACCCTACTCGTGCTCTCCACAGTGCTGCCCCACCATACATCTCCTCCCTCATCTCTGTCTACCACCCTACTCGTGCTCTCCACAGTGCTGCACCTCCATACATCTCCTCCCTCATCTCCGTCTACCACCCTACTTGTGCTCTCCACAGTGCTGCCCCTCCATACATCTCCTCCCTCATCTCTGTCTACCACCCTACTCGTGCTCTCCACAGTGCTGCCCCTCCATACATCTCCTCCCTCATCTCCGTCTACCACCCTACTCGTGCTCTCCGTTCTGTTAGCAACCTAAGATTAATATCATCCATAATTCGCACCTCTCACTCCCGTCTCCAAGACTTTTCTCGAGCTGCTCCTACTCTCTGGAATGCTCTGCCCCTGAATATTAGGTCAATTCACAACTTCCCTACCTTCAAACGTTCCCTAAAAACACATCTTTTCAGGCAGGCTTATCAAGCTTCCTAAAATGACCTTTCCCCAACTAAACCGCTCTCCCACCAACTCCTCTGGCCTGAACTCGATCCTCTAATAGGCCCAAATCCGAAGCAGATCGGCCGGCACCACACCTTTCACTACAATTATGGCTCGAATCCTACTTATCACAATCAACCACCTTATGTGTCACCCCCTATTCCTCATAGATTGTAAGCTCTTGCGAGCAGGGCCCTGACTCCCAGTGTTTCAGTTGTATATTAGCTAGTCATTTTTGTATTGTACAAGAACCCGATGATTTTGTAAAGCGCTGAGGAATATGGTGGCGCTATATAAATAAATATTATTATTATTATAAGGAGGAGGAGAGGTCTGTGTGCCCTGATGTCTGTGTATTAGGATGAGGAGAGGTCTGTGTGTCCTGATGTCTGTGTATTAGGATGAGGAGAGGTCTGTGTGTCCTGATGTCTGTGTATTAGGAGGGGGAGAGGTCTGTGTGTCCTGATGTCTGTGTATTAGGAGGAGGAGAGGTCTCTGTGTCCTGATGTCTGTGTATTAGGAAGAGAGGTCTGTGTGCCCTGATGTCTGTGTATTAGGAGGGGGAGAGGTCTGTGTGTCCTGATGTCTGTGTATTAGGAGGAGGAGAGGTCTGTGTGTCCTGATGTCTGTGTATTAGGAGGAGGAGAGGTCTGTGTGTCCTGATGTCCTGTGTATTAGGAGGAGGAGAGGTCTGTGTGTCCTGATGTCTGTGTATTAGGAGGGGGAGAGGTCTGTGTGTCCTGATGTCTGTGTATTAGGAGGAGGAGAGGTCTCTGTGTCCTGATGTCTGTGTATTAGGAGGGGGAGAGGTCTGTGTGTCCAGATGTCTGTGTATTAGGAAGAGAGGTCTGTGTGCCCTGATGTCTGTGTATTAGGAGGAGGAGAGGTCTGTGTGTCCTGATGTATGTGTATTAGGATGAGGAGAGGTCTGTGTGCCCTGATGTATGTGTATTAGGAGGAGGAGAGGTCTGTGTGTCCTGATGTCTGTGTATTAGGAAGGAGGAGAGATCTGTGTGTCCTGATGTCTGTGTATTAGGAGGAGGAGAGGTCTGTGTGTCCTGATGTCTGTGTATTAGGAGGGGGAGAGGTCTGTGTGTCCTGATGTCTGTGTATTAGGAGGAGGAGAGGTCTGTGTGTCCTGATGTCTGTGTATTAGGAGGAGGAGAGATCTGTGTGTCCTGATGTCTGTGTATTAGGAGGAGGAGAGGTCTGTGTGTCCTGATGTCTGTGTATTAGGAGGGGGAGAGGTCTGTGTGTCCCTGATGTCTGTGTATTAGGAGGAGGAAGAGGTCTGTGTGTCCTGATGTCTGTGTATTAGGAGGAGGAGAGGTCTGTGTGCCCTGATGTCTGTGTATTAGGATGAGGAGAGGTCTGTGTGTCCTGATGTCTGTGTATTAGGATGAGGAGAGGTCTGTGTGTCCTGATGTCTGTGTATTAGGAGGGGGAGAGGTCTGTGTGTCCTGATGTCTGTGTATTAGGAGGAGGAGAGGTCTCTGTGTCTGATGTCTGTGTATTAGGAAGAGAGGTCTGTGTGCCCTGATGTCTGTGTATTAGGAGGGGGAGAGGTCTGTGTGTCCTGATGTCTGTGTATTAGGAGGAGGAGAGGTCTGTGTGTCCTGATGTCTGTGTATTAGGAGGAGGAGAGGTCTGTGTGTCCGATGTTGTGTATTAGGAGGAGGAGAGGTCTGTGTGTCTGATGTCTGTGTATTAGGAGGGGAGAGTCTGTGTGTCCTGATGTCTGTGTATTAGGAGGAGGAGAGGTCTCTGTGTCCTGATGTCTGTGTATTAGGAGGGGGAGAGGTCTGTGTGTCCAGATGTCTGTGTATTAGGAAGAGAGGTCTGTGTGCCCTGATGTCTGTGTATTAGGAGGAGGAGAGGTCTGTGTGTCTGATGTATTGTATTAGGATGAGGAGAGGTCTGTGTGCCCTGATGTATGTGTATTAGGAGGAGGAGAGGTCTGTGTGTCCTGATGTCTGTGTATTAGGAGGAGGAGAGGTCTGTGTGTCCTGATGTCTGTGTATTAGGAGGGGGAGAGGTCTGTGTGTCCTGATGTCTGTGTATTAGGAGGAGGAGAGGTCTGTGTGTCCTGATGTCTGTGTATTAGGAGGAGGAGAGGTCTGTGTGTCCTGATGTCTGTGTATTAGGAGGAGGAGAGGTCTGTGTGTCCTGATGTCTGTGTATTAGGAGGAGGAGAGGTCTGTGTGTCCTGATGTCTGTGTATTAGGATGAGGAGAGGTCTGTGTGTCCTGATGTCTGTGTATTAGGAGGAGGAGAGGTCTGTGTGTCCTGATGTCTGTGTATTAGGATGAGGAGAGGTCTGTGTGTCCTGATGTCTGTGTATTAGGAGGAGGAGAGGATCTGTGTGTCCTGATGTCTGTGTATTAGGATGAGGAGAGGTCTGTGTGTCCTGATGTCTGTGTATTAGGAGGAGGAGAGGTCTGTGTGTCCTGATGTCTGCTTATTGGATGAGGAGAGGTCTGTGTGTCTGATGTCTGTGTATTAGGAGGAGGAGAGGTCTGTGTGTCCTGATGTCTGTGTATTAGGATGAGGAGAGGTCTGTGTGTCTGATGTCCTGTGTATTAGGAGGAAGGAGAGATCTGTGTGTCCTGATGTCTGTGTATTAGGATGAGGAGAGGTCTGTGTGTCCTGATGTCTGTGTATTAGGAGGAGGAGAGGTCTGTGTGTCCTGATGTCTGCTTATTAGGATGAGGAGAGGTCTGTGTGTCCTGATGTCTGTGTATTAGGATGAGGAGAGGTCTGTGTGTTCCTGATGTCTGTGTATTAGGAGGAGGAGAGGTCTGTGTGTCCTGATGTCTGTGTATTAGGTAGGAGGAGGAGAGGTCTGTGTGTCCTGATGTCTGTGTATTAGGATGAGGAGAGGTCTGTGTGTCCCTGATGTCTGTGTATTAGGAGGGGGAGAGGTCTGTGTGTCCTGATGTCTGTGTATTAGGAGGGGGAGAGGTCTGTGTGTCCTGATGTCTGTGTATTAGGAGGAGGAGAGGACTGTGTGTCCTGATTGTCTGTGTATTAGGAGGAGGAGAGGTCTGTGTGTCCTGATGTCTGTGTATTAGGAGGAGGAGAGGTCCTGTGTGTCCTGATGTACTGTGTATTAGGAGGAGGAGAGGTCTGTGTGTCCCTGATGTCTGTGTATTAGGAGAGGAGAGGTCTGTGTGTCCTGATGTCTGTGTATTAGGGAGGAGGAGAGGTCTGTGTGTCCTGATGTCTGTGTATTAGGAGGAGGAGAGGTCTGTGTGTCCTGATGTCTGTGTATTAGGAGGAGGAGAGGTCTGTGTGTCCTGATGTCTGTGTATTAGGAGGAGGAGAGGTCTGTGTGTCCTGATGTCTGTGTATTAGGAGGAGGAGAGGTCTGTGTGTCCTGATGTCTGTGTATTAGGAGAGGAGAGGTCTGTGTGTCCTGATGTCTGTGTATTAGGAGGAGGAGAGGTCTGTGTGTCCTGATGTCTGTGTATTAGGAGGAGGAGAGGTCTGTGTGTCCTGATGTCTGTGTATTAGGAGGAGGAGAGGTCTGTGTGTCCTGATGTCTGTGTATTAGGATGAGGAGAGGTCTGTGTGTCCTGATGTCTGTGGTATTAGGATGAGGAGAGGTCTGTGTGTCCTGATGTCTGTGTATTAGGAGGAGGAGAGGTCTGTGTGTCCTGATGTCTGTGTATTAGGAGGAGGAGAGGTCTGTGTGTCCTGATGTCTGTCTGTGTATTAGGATGAGGAGAGGTCTGTGTGTCTGATGTCTGTGTATTAGGAGGAGGAGAGGTCTGTGTGTCCTGATGTCTGTGTATTAGGATGAGGAGGGTCTGTGTGTCCTGATGTCTGTGTATTAGGAGGAGGAGAGAGGTCTGTGTGTCCTGATGTCTGTGTATTAGGATGAGGAGAGGTCTGTGTGTCCTGAATGTCTGTGTATTAGGAGGAGGAGAGGTCTGTGTGTCTGATGTCTGTGTATTAGGAGAGGAGAGGTCTGTGTGTCCTGATGTCTGTGTATTAGGATGAGGAGAGGTCTGTGTGTCCTGATGTCTGTGTATTAGGAGGAGGAGAGGTCTGTGTGTCCTGATGTCTGTGTATTAGGTAAGGAGGAGGAGAGGTCTGTGTGTCCTGATGTCTGTGTATTAGGATGAGGAGAGGTCTGTGTGTCCTGATGTCTGTGTATTAGGAGGGGGAGAGGTCTGTGTGTCCTGATGTCTGTGTATTAGAGGAGGAGAGGTCTGTGTGTCCTGATGTCTGTGTATTAGGTAGGAGGAGGAGAGGTCTGTGTGTCCTGATGTCTGTGTATTAGGAGGAGGAGAGGTCTGTGTGTCTTGATGTCTGTGTATTAGGAGGAGGAGAGGTCTGTGTGTCCTGATGTCTGTGTATTAGGATGAGGAGAGGTCTGTGTGTCCTGATATTGTGTATTAGGAGGAGGAGAGGTCTGTGTGTCCTGATGTCTGTGTATTAGGAGGAGGAGAGGTCTGTGTGTCCTGATGTCTGTGTATTAGGAGGAGGAGAGGTCTGTGTGTCCTGATGTCTGTGTATTAGGGATGAGGAGAGGTCTGTGTGTCCTGATGTCTGTGTATTAGGAGGAGGAGAGGTCTGTGTGTCCTGATGTCTGTGTATTAGGAGGGGGAGAGGTCTGTGTGTCCTGATGTCTGTGTATTAGGAGGGGGAGAGGTCTGTGTGTCCTGATGTCTGTGTATTAGGAGGAGGAGAGGTCTGTGTGTCCTGATGTCTGTGTATTAGGCAGAGGCGTTGCTAGGGTCTCAAAAGATCCGGGGCCCAAGCCCCAATGAATATGGCCCTCAGTCGCCCCCCCCGGCATACAATCCCCCACAGTCACACCCCCCGGCATACAATCCCCACAGTCACACCCCCGGCATAAAAACCCCCACAGTCACCCCCCCAGCCGGGGCCGGTTTTAGACAAAATGTGGCTCTGGGCAAAATCAAAAGTGGGGCCAAAAATCTGTAATAATGCGCTAACAACACAGTTACTGTATTTTTCGCTTTATAAGACGCACCACAGATTTTAGAGTAGCAAAATAAGAAAAAAATATTTTTCATCAGACCTCAGATCACCTTTTCCGACCCCATCAGACCTCAGATCAGCCCACTCAGCCCCCATCAGACCTCAGATCAGCCCACTCAGCCCCCATCAGACCTTAAATCAGCCCACTCAGCCCCCATCAGACCTTAAATCAGCCCCCATCAGACCTCAGATCAGCCCACTCAGCCCCCATCAGACCTCAGATCAGCCCACTCAGCCCCCATCAGACCTTAAATCAGCCCACTCAGCCCCCATCAGACCTCAATTCAGCCCACTCAGCCCCCATCAGCCCCCATATGAGCCCACTCAACCCCCATATGCAGCGTCAGGTCATCGTGCGCATACTACGTCCTGACGCGGGATTTCTCTTCAGGCGCTCTTTCCACCAGCGAAGATTGGTGAAAGCACCCTGTTCTGTAAATAAGCCTCAGCCTGTACCAGGCTTCCAGGTTCATTGTTAGTATATCCCAGTTCAGGCCACTAGGTGGCAGCAGTGAACTGTGATATAATGATTTCAATACAGACTAATGGAGCAATTTACATCTGATGATTGTAAGTTGTGGTCCACTTAGGGGACTTAAAAAGTAAAAAAAATAAAAAAAAAGTTTTGAAATATTTAAAAAACGTAAAATCACCCATTCTCCACACAAAAAAGAACAAAATGGCAATTATAGGCATGCAAAAACACCCATACTTTTAAAATATTGAAAAAAAGTTCGCCTATATGGTGTAACAGAACACTTTATCTCCCAAGAAAATTGAATAAAAAGTAATAAACACACCCCAAAATGACAGGCTGTGTACTTAAGCTTTATTTAGCCTTTATTTTCAAAATTTCCTGTGGGGATTTGAACTCACAACCTACTACATTACAGGCAAATACCTTAACCACTGGGCTATTCAGCTCAGTGTTAAGTCAATGGTGAAAAACCTCATAGAGGTTTCTCTGATAATGAAAAACCTCCTAAGAGGGTCTCTTGCATTATACAAGAGAACTTCTATGAGGTTTTTCATCATATGCTTAACTGAGCTCCATAGCCCAGTGGTTAAGGTACTTGCCTGTAATGTAGAAGGTTGTGAGTTCAAATCCCCACATGAGTATTTTAAAATTAGAGTCTAAACTAGACTTACAGGGTGTTCCCAAGCATAGTGGGAATACCCCTTTCACGTTCATAACACTAACTCCATATATGGACATAGCCATATATGGAGTCAAAGCAGGGACTCCTGACCTGGGAAATTCCCCACTCTGGAGTCCCGACTGAAGCAGGGGGCCCCCTTAGAGGATCGGGTGGCACTGCAGCTGTCTCCACCAGTCCCGAGGTTCGGGGCAGTGGTAGATTGATTCGGGGCCCTGGCCCCGGATAAAAAGCCCTAGCGACGCCCCTGGTATTAGGAGGGGGAGAGGTCTGTGTGTCCTGATGTCTGTGTATTAGGGAGAGAGATCTGTGTGTCCTGATGTCTGTGTATTAGGAGGAGGAGAGGTCTGTGTGTCCTGATGTCTGTGTATTAGGAGGAGGAGAGGTCTGTGTGGCCTGATGTCTGTGTATTAGGAGGAGGAGAGGTCTGTGTGTATTATGATCTATGTCTATGTGTATTAGCAGGAGAGAAGACATATTGCATACACATACATGACACTGTTACAACACGGTAAGCATGAACACTGTATGTTTTCAGAGGAGGACACTTACCCAGTGAGAACAACCACAAAGTCCATCATGTTCCAGCCATTGCGTAGATAGGATCCTTTATGAAATGCAAACCCCAAGGCAATGATCTTAATTCCCGTTTCAAAGCAGAATATTCCAATGAAGTAAGGTTCTGTGTCATCCTGGGAAGAGAATAGCAATGTACGCTGATGACTGCATGTATGATGAACATTTCTGGGTAACAGATTAAGAAACCTTTTGTTCACAAATGTGAAACGCTCAACATTCAAGCTTCATTTCATCAGTATATAATGATAAAGATGAGGAAAATAACCATGTGCCGCTATCTTAAGAATTTACTTTTGTCATTATATTGTTTTTAGGTCAGAAATTCTATGTGGAATAATGTCTGAGCTCCAAATCACCTGCAGAGCCATAAATGTAAAATTAAATCTTCTCTAACTGCAGCCACCACTAGAGGGAGCTAGATACATACTGTCTTATCACATACCGTAATAACAGTATGCAGTCATCTCCTAAGCACCCTCTAGTGGCAGCCGCAGGTAACTAGCAAGTTATAGTAGTATAGTATTAGCTAATTTAGGGCCAAAAACTAGAGCAGTGCACCCTTGAATACTTGGCAACATTATTGTTTTATAAATTCTGGGAATTTAAAGAGGTTGTCCAAGATTTTTAATATTGATGACCTATCCTCCTAAAAAAAAATGATCCTATCCTAGGTCATTAATATCAGATCGGCAGAAGTCCGACACCCGGCACCCCCACGATCAGCTGTACGAGGAGGCGGCACGTGCACACTGCGCGCGCCATCTCCTCACACAGCTGATCAGTCATCAATATTTAAAAGCTCTGACAACCCCTTTAGGCCTCCCTTGGAGCACCCACTTACATAAGTCCCACTCATTTTTTGTCCAGGACAGTCCAAATTTGCCAGACTGCCCCTACAAATTAGGGATAATCCCTGCAAATTTAAGGATCTAAGGCGCCTGTAGGTACAGACGGTCTGGTATCTTCACCTCCACCAATAAAGTACAGTAGGCCACATCTTATGTCATGTTTTACTTTATATAGTTGCTTCTAAGCTTTTTCATGGTTCCCCTGCAGCCTCCCCCTTGTCCCTCCGTGGGTGTCTGATTTCAGGTGCATGTGTTCTGAATGGGGAGAGGGAAGTGAGCTAGACTCCTCTGGCAGTGGCTCCCTAAAGCCTCATTCACACGTCAGTGTTCCACGGAGAACACATACAGGTAGCATGAAGGCTATGTTCTTCCCTGGCCACAAAGCACTGAGGGAAGGGGGGCCCAAGGTGAACTTTTGCACCAGGGCCGATGAGCCTTTAGCTACGCCCCTGCACGGACCCAACATGGATCCATCATGGATATCTTCACTGACCACCTTCACACGGATTTAAGCACAGACACGTGAATGAGACTTAAAGTGGTTAACCAACGAATAATGTAAAAATCAGACATCATATAGTCTATGACAATACCTTTCTAACAAAGCTAGAACCAGCCCTGTATCTCACATGGATCGAGAGATCTCCACATTCATTGCTCTACTAGATTTATATCAAGCTGAAAACTCAGGGGGAGTGTCTTTTCTCTCCCTGTCACAGTTCAGGAGGTGTGTCTCAGCTCTCCCTATCACAGCTCAGGAGGTGTGTCTCAGCTCTCCCTATCACAGCTCAGGAGGCATGTCTCAGCTCTCCCTATCACAGTTCAGGAGGCGTGTCTCAGCTCTCCCTATCACAGTTCAGGAGGTGTGTCTCAGCTCTCCCTATCGCAGTTCAGGAGGCGTGTCTCAGCTCTCCCTATCACAGCTCAGGAGGCGTGTCTATTCTCTCCCTATCACAGCTCAGGAGACAGTTGAAAGATGAAACTGAGCATGTGCGGCCTTCTCAGTGAGCAGGTCAAAGAAATAAGAAATTAAGTGGCACTATACAGATACATTTTACTGAATAACTCAGTAGCTATAATAAATGTTTAATTACATGCAATTACAAAAGTATTCAGATCCAGGTGCTGGTTTTAAAACTGTAGAATATTTTTCGTGGGACAACCCCTTTAAGTATAAAAGGACTAGGCATGTTGAAATCCAACAGTTCCATCCTTTTCTGAGGAGGCCCCATATACATCAGATGGTGGTCTGGTGCTGACAAAATTGGTGGGTTCAGCCAACATGAATCCATTGCGTATGACCAGCTGTACTCACCTAACATATATAGCTGCAGCACTCTTTAACCTGACACATAATGCATAGAAAAAACACAATTGCAGCAAATTTCTGATTGAGACAATACAACAAAAGTCATTCAGAGTCAATATTACATCTGCTGCAACAGTTTATGTCTGCTCCATCTGCACATACCAGAGATTTACATGTGAATACACACTGTAGAGCGCATTCATATGTAAAGTCTTTCTCCAGCAGGTGCCTCTCCCCATTTTTGCCTATAGGCCTAGACTGTCTGTGCCTATAGGTAAAGGCCCTTTTACAGCATCTGATGCACAGGCAGTTATTGGGAATGAAGCGATCATTGATCCGATGTATGCAGCCCTCATCACCTCTGTATGGGGATGAATGAACGCTACTACAGTCCTCGTCCCCATGCAGATTCATTGTTTGTGGGCAGCACTTCCCTTTTTATTGCGGCGCAATGTGTTGCCAACGAATGAGGATTTTATGTGCCGCATAAAAGATGCGATCACCCAACCGTTTGCTTGTTCATCAAGTAATCGGCAGCACAGTGCAATGTTTGCAGAAACGCTTCTTCCCAAATTATCGGATCTTGTAAAAGGGCCTTAATTCCAGCCTTGTCTGTCTGAAAAGCTCATGGAAATCACCAAGCATGATACATATAACACCTTACAACAGGGCTGCCAGCTGTACTTTCCCTTTAAATCATCAGCAATTATACTTTCCTTTAAATCTGGTAATAACTACTTTGACAAATCAATTTTTTCATCCACTCTAAATCTCATATTATAGCTCACCCTCTCAGTATCACCCCCTCCCTCCAATATGAGGTAAAAAATACACATCTTACCAGGCGCTCGGACATCGGAGTCTTGTCTCCCTCTGGCAGATGCTGCTCCATTGCCAGAACAATGCAGTTCGCTATAATAGTAGCTAAAATCATGTATTCAAAAGGAGTAAAGCTTCAGGTTAAGGAAAAAATACTCTGGTTATACAACATGTTTTCTATACCCAAGAGCTTACATCTATAATTAACAAATGCCTTGAAGAATATAAGTATATTCTTTATTAGTATAAACGTATATAATAGAAGATGCATAACTTATACCAGCTGTACATACGAAATTATAGAGAAGGCCCAGGTTATACCAGCTGTACATATAGAATTATATACAAGAGATACCCAAGTTATACCAGCATGGTCCATATCACTATATACAAGAAGATGTATAACTTATACCAGCTGTACATATATAATTATATACAGGAGATACCCAGGTTATACCAGCATGCTCCATATCACTATATACAAGAAGATGTATAACTTATACCAGCTGTACATATATAATTATATACAGGAGATACCCAGGTTATACCAGCATGGTCCATCACTGTATACAAGAAGATGTATAACTTATACCAGCTGTACATATATAATTATATACAGGAGATACCCAGGTTATACCAGCATGGTCCATATCACTATATACAAGAAGATGTATAACTTATACCAGCTGTACATATATAATTATTATACAGGAGATACCCAGGTTATACCAGCATGCTCCATATCACTATATACAAGAAGATGTATAACTTATACCAGCTGTACATATATAATTATATACAGGAGATACCCAGGTTATACAGCATGCTCCATATCACTATATACAAGAAGATATAGAACTTATACCAGCTGTACATATATAATTATATACAGGAGATACCCAGGTTATACCAGCATGCTCCATATCACTATATACAAGAAGATATATAACTTATACCAGCTGTACATATATAATTATATACAGGAGATACCCAGGTTATACCAGCATGCTCCATATCACTATATACAAGAAGATGTATAACTTATACCAGCTGTACATATATAATTATATACAGGAGATACCCAGGTTATACCAGCATGCTCCATATTACTTTCTACTATCCGTTCCTATAATTTTAATTGATCATTTCAGTGGCTGCAGTGTGAACAGAGCTAAATCATCCTGAATTTCCATAGGACGGGTTTGGGATGTAGTTACCCCTATGCCGTCAAACCTTATGTATTATCTTTATGCATTGAGTTATGAGACTGTACGAACTGTTTAATGACACGTTCAGCTCTGCTACATACTTAACGGGAGCGGAGCAATCTCCCCATAAGCCTGTGCTGGAGGAATTCTGCCTCTTTCAGCAGCTTTTCCTCACACTTACATTGTGACAGGGTACAATCAAACAATGCTCGCAGAGAATATGTGCACTGTCACAACATGTCACAACACAATCACACTTTGGTGCCAAGCCCACCATGTGACTGCGTCTGCCTACAGCAAGGACATCTTGTTGTCTAGTGAGCTCAGTCGCCCAGCAGACGGTTGATTAAAATACAAAATATGAATGAATCTGATAGACGGAGAAGGAATCTGTAAGTACCTGAATTCCAAATTCCACCCCCTCTTCTATCTGTTCGCCTGGCACAGCGCCAGGGATAGAGGAACGTACAGACGGTGTGTGAATACATTCAATTTAGATGTATCATTTGTACAAACCCATGATGACCAAGCAGAGAAGAGGCAAGCCAGCTTCAGATGCAGTTTTTAGTGTGATTTGAAGGGCACTGAGGCAGAATCATAAAAGTGCCATTCAAAGTACTGTCCTCTTACGTGGCACATGTGTACCAGTTATAGACAAGCCATTGGGAGACTGAAATTAGACCATGAAGCCTTCCACGTGGCATTTACTCTATGGGTAGTGCACTGTTGCATTCGAACGTACACCTGTTATGTTGGCATCCCATGCCCTCCTCCATCCCACTCCTCTAAGTGGCATGTGTCCCAGTCCACTCATCCTGCTGCTGTTGGAGGTTTGGACCCACTGGCCCTCCAGCAGCAGGTATGGTTGCCAGAGTCCTCCGACCCCTCTTGTGGTCTATACTGGTATGCTAGGCCTCTGGTGTGCTTGCTTACGGCATGAATATGCTCCCGTGGTTCTTTACTGGCCAACAAGCACGTATTCTAATTTTTTCTGGTGACCCTGGGGTACTTAAGACACCGTTGCCTTTAGGGAGGGTGCCTGAGCAATAGGTTCACTGGTCTGCTAGCTCCTGCTATCTGCTGTCTGTTCTATTTGTCTGCACTTGTACTGATCTCTGCCCGATTCCTGACTCTGACCTGCAGCTGCTTGACCTGTACCTGATTATTTTTCCTACCCTTTTACTGCCTGCCCTGAACTCAGGCTTGTTACTGACTACAAGTCTTCCTGGTTCTTCAATGCCCTACACTGGTGTCTCAGATCCACTCTAACCAATTGGACTATTCCAAGTGACAGCGGCCTGGTGGTTCCCCTGCGGCAAAGTCCAGATCCCTGTAAAGGAGTTAATGGGTCTGCCGGGACAACGCCCTTAGGTTTGGCCCAAAGTCAAACCTGTTGGTTGATATAGTGGCTCCACACCCACTGATCGTTACTACACCCTACACTCTACTTGCATCTATTCACAATGTATGTCTCTAAGGCTCCATTCACACGTCCGTATGTTTTAATCCGCATCCGTTCCGCAAATTTGTGGAACGGAATGTAGACCCATTCATTTAAATGGCTCCGCAAAAAATCCGGACAGCACTCCATATTCTGTCCGCATCTGTTGTTCCATTCCGTTATGCGGATCCGCAAATAAGATAGAGCTTGTCCTACTTTTGTCCTTATATGCGGTCCGTGGTCCCATTATATCAATGGGTCCGCAAAAAATGCGGATGATATGCAGAATGCATCAATATGTCATCCTAATGTCATCCGCAATTGCAGATCCGTTTCCAGGAAAGAGAAAGAAATACCCTACCAACATATATTCCTCCTTCCTTTTTTTTTTTGCGGAAAAACTGAACTTATGCGGATGTACAATTGGTAAAAACGGAAGGTTTTTGCGGAAACACGGATCCGCAAAAAACGGAACGAAAATCTGGAAAACAAAAATATGGATGTGTGAATGAAGCCCAAGGCTGCTCTCAAACAAGTGTTACCACTATGGTTCTTCTGAGTCAAACATCTCCCTAGAACCATCTGTTAGGCAGCCTCCTATCAGAGTAGTTGGGAAATGAGCCCCCATGTGTTCATTTTGACTAATAGATGGGCGATTGTGAAAGTGATATACAAAGTATCGGCAATCATTGAAATGATCCACATGTGGAAACCATTTATATTATTATAGTATTTAATCTCTATAAGCTGAGAACAAATTGTGGATTCAATTTCCATCACCAGGCCACATGCATAAGATCAACTTAACGTGGCCAAAGATATATTAACCAAAAGGCCAGAAAGCTTTCCCCACCACCACAGCAACGTCTTTGAGGTGAGAATAATGGTAATAATACCTGGGAGGAAAAATATATTTAAAGGGGTCACCAACATCTGAAATCAAAGACAGATAGGTGCGGGCCCCACCTCTGAGACCCGCACCTATCTCGAGAACGGGCCCCAAAATATGGAATGAGTGTTCTCGGCTATTTTTGGCAGTCCCATTAAAATTAATGGAGGGCGGCTGCGCATGCCCGTCTGCTCACCACTCACATCAGGAGTCCCATTCTGGAGATCACGTGCTGGTCCTAGAGGTAGGACCCACACATGTCTGACATTGCTGGCCTATCCTAGCGATATGCCACCAATGTGTAAGATGAGACAATCTCTTCAAGGATTTCCTCCTGGTAGGAACACTGGGGATCAAAGGTGTAGGGTCTACTGATCCGTCCATTTCTGCTTCTTAGCGGGAAAATTTCCACACTGTGTAGAGGAGAGGTCTCCAACCACCAGGCCATAGACCAGTACTGGGCCGTGGTTCATCAGACTCTAGTCCATGGGGAGCGCCAGAGTTGAAGGGTGGGGACAGGAACTATTGTGCTCAGAAAATTGGGAAAATTGTCCTGCATGAAACCAGTCCAAAAAAGGTTGAGGACCACTGATCTAGAGGACATTTTGGAAATCTCATCTACTTAGCTGGTACTGTATAACGCTGCAAGAAAATATACGCACCATATGCATAATCCCAGGCATTTGCAGGCATGCACTTGGTTCCTAATAACCTAGAAATGGCTGTTCTCCTGGATAAAGAGAAGTCTCTGAGGTGACTCATTTCCGTATGTTCTTCAGAGCTGTGTGTATAGACACAGAGACCTCCGCACAGTAACAGTGACACACGCAGAGAGCGCGCTAACGATCAGTGATCAGCGTGTGATCCGGTGACACTGTGGCACTATGCTACGCTTCTCTCATTAGTGTTATTATCAAACGACCTGCCGCATCAGAGCTTGTCGTCCTCATTTATTAAATATTTAACAAGTGAGGACCCAGCTGAGACCTGGCATGGTGCTAACAGCGGCCCCCTGGAGAGATGAACAACTCGCCATGGATTACACTAAGTACCGGAGGGAGGAGGGAGAGCGCTGACTGCGATCCTGCATGGCACTGTCACTATGCTCACACACAGATGTGGTGCCAGCCCCCTCTTCTCCGGTACTAATGTCACGCTCTTGATACAGCCATTTTGCTGGGCTGATAATATAAACCAGTGACTGCGGTAATATTGGATTTATGCTGCATTAACACCGTGTGATCATATCACTAGGAGTACAATGTGCTTATAATGTAAGAGGAAAGGCATAAAGCTTTCAACACTGCAGCAGCTCCAGGATGATGATGGTGATGATGATGACGATGATAATGCTGCAGCAATAAAATAAAAAGGGATACAAAGATGCTGAGATATTACTGCAACAGAGCCATGTCCTGCTGAAACAGCTCTCTGAAGGCTGGACTTCTGCTGTAGATCCACTAACAATACTGAACTGATTGCTGAGGCAATGCCTTCATGATGCCGGGTGTCTGATAATTAGGACAAGCTCAAAGGGCATGTTTTAGGTAACAAGCCACACTAATAAAGTGTAGTAAGGGTATGGCTGCACAGAGATTTTGGGGGTGTCGTAAGCCCAAGTGTAGCAGGGCTTCCATGTGAATGAATAGGGTTGCAGATCGTTCGCTCCGACCACATCACGTGAATCACAAAAAATACAACAGTGTTGGATTTTTTGCGATTGACGTTTTGTGGTCACAGCAAATCTGCAAGTTGCGCTGCAAATCCATTCATTCCTATAGAAGCCCAGCAATACCTGGGCGCGCAACACCTGTTGCACACAAAATTGCTGTGTAGCTGTTCCCTAAAAAGAACCATCAGGTAGAGATGTGTTCAGGTTAAGTGAACACCTATGTAGACCCTATCAAAGCAATCTCTTTAATGGATACCAATACATTCACAATAACTATATGTGCTGTGTAGTATAGAGGATCTGTCAGCTCTCCCGTGTGGTGTAGTATAGAGGATCTGTCAGCTCTCCTGTGTGGTGTAGTATAGAGGATCTGTTGTCTCTCCTGTGTGGTGTAGTATAGAGGATCTGTCAGCTCTCCTGTGTGGTGTAGTATAGAGGATCTGTCAGCTCTCCTGTGTGGTGTAGTATAGAGGATCTGTCAGCTCTCCCGTGTGGTGTAGTATAGAGGATCTGTCAGCTCTCCTGTGTGGTGTAGTATAGAGGATCTGTCAGCTCTCCCGTGTGGTGTAGTATAGAGGATCTGTCAGCTCTCCTGTGCGGTGTAGTATAGAGGATCTGTCAGCTCTCCTGTGTGGTGTAGTATAAAGGATCTGTCAGCTCTCCTGTGTGGTGTAGTATAGAGGATCTGTCAGCTCTCCTGTGTGGTGTAGTATAAAGGATCTGTCAGCTCTCCTGTGTGGTGTAGTATAGAGGATCTGTCAGCTCTCCTGTGTGGTGTAGTATTACAGGATCTGTCAGCTCTCCTGTGTGGTGTAGTATACAGGATCTGTCAGCTCTCCTGTGTGGTGTAGTATACAGGATCTGTCAGCTCTCCTGTGTGGTGTAGTATACAGGATCTGTCGGCTCTCCTGTGTGGTGTAGTATACAGGATCTGTCAGCCTCTCCTGTGTGGTGTAGTATACAGGATCTGTCAGCTCTCCTGTGTGGTGTAGTATAGAGGATCTGTCAGCTCTCCTGTGTGGTGTAGTATAGAGGATCTGTCAGCTCTCCTGTGTGGTGTAGTATAGAGGATCTGTCAGCTCTCCTGTGTGGTGTAGTATAGAGGATCTGTCAGCTCTCCTGTGTGTGTAGTATAAAGATCTGTCAGCTCTCCTGTGTGGTGTAGAATAGAGGATCTGTCAGCTCTCCTGTGTGGTGTAGTATAAAGGATCTGTCAGCTCTCCTGTGTGGTGTAGTATAGAGGATCTGTCAGCTCTCCTGTGTGGTGTAGTATAGAGGATCTGTCAGCTCTCCTGTGTGGTGTAGTATAGAGGATCTGTCAGCTCTCCTGTGTGGTGTTAGTATGAAGAATTTGTTCAGCTCTCCTGTGTGGTGTAGTATAGAAGATCTGTATGCTCTCCTGTGTGGTGTAGTATAGAGGATCTGTCAGCTCTCCTGTGTGGTGTAGTATAGAGGATCTGTCAGCTCTCCTGTGTGGTGTAGTATAGAGGATCTGTAAGCTCTCCTGTGTGGTGTAGTATAGAGGATCTGTCGGCTCTCCTGTGTGGTGTAGTATAGAGGATCTGTCAGCTCTCCTGTGTGGTGTAGTATAGAGGATCTGTAAGCTCTCCTGTGTGGTGTAGTATAGAGGATCTGTCGGCTCTCCTGTGTGGTGTAGTATAGAGGATCTCAGCTCTCCTGTGTTGTGTAGTATTAGAGATCTGTCGGCTCTCCTGTGTGGTAGTATATATGAATCTGTCGGCTCTCCTGTGTGGTGTAGTATAGAGGATCTGTCAGCTCTCCTGTGTTGGTGTAGTATAGAGGATCTGTCAGCTCTCCTGTGTGGTGTAGTATAGAGGATCTGTCAGCTCTCCTGTGTGGTGTAGTATAGAGGATCTGTCAGCTCTCCTGTGTGGTGTAAGTATAGAGGATTGTCGGCTCTCCTGTGTGGTGTAGTATAGAGGATCTGTCCTGTGTGGTGTAGTATAGAGGATCCTGTCAGCTCTCCTGTGTGGTGTAGTATAGAAGATCTGTCAGCTCTCCTGTGCGGTGTAGTATAGAGGATCTGTCAGCTCTCCTGTGTGGTGTAGTATAGAGGATCTGTCAGCTCTCCTGTGTGTGTAGTATAGAGGATCTGTCAGCTCTCCTGTGTGGTGTAGTATAGAGGATCTGTCAGCTCTCATGTGTGGTGTAGTTATAGAGGATCTGTCAGCTCTCCTGTGCAGTGTAGTATAGAGGATCTGTCAGCTCTCCTGTGTGGTGTAGTATACAGGATCTGTCAGCTCTCCTGTGTGGTGTAGTATAGAGGATCTGTCAGCTCTCCTGTGTGGTGTAGTATAGAAGATCTGTCAGCTCTCCTGTGTGGTGTAGTATAGAGGATCTGTCAGCTCTCCTGTGTGGTGTAGTATAGAGGATCTGTCAGCTCTCCTGTGTGGTGTAGTATAGAGGATCTGTCAGCTCTCCTGTGTGGTGTAGTATAGAGGATCTGTCAGCTCTCCTGTGTGGTGTAGTATAGAGGATCTGTCAGCTCTCCTGTGTGGTGTAGTATAGAGGATCTGTCAGCTCTCCTGTGTGGTGTAGTATAGAGGATCTGTCAGCTCTCCTGTGCGGTGTAGTATAGAGGATCTGTCAGCTCTCCTGTGTGGTGTAGTATATATGATCTGTCGGCTCTCCTGTGTGGTGTAGTATAGAGGATCTGTCAGCTCTCCTGTGTGGTGTAGTATATATGATCTGTCGGCTCTCCTGTGTGGTGTAGTATAGAGGATCTGTCGGCTCTCCTGTGTGGTGTAGTATATATGATCTGTCGGCTCTCCTGTGTGGTGTAGTATAGAGGATCTGTCAGCTCTCCTGTGTGGTGTAGTATAGAGGATCTGTCAGCTCTCCTGTGTGGTGTAGTATAGAGGATCTGTCAGCTCTCCTGTGTGGTGTAGTATAGAGGATTTGTCGGCTCTCCTGTGTGGTGTAGTATAGAGGACCTGTCAGCTCTCCTGTGTGGTGTAGTATAGAAGATCTGTCAGCTCTCCTGTGCGGTTAGTATAGAGGATCTGTCAGCCTCCGTGTGGTTAGTATAGAGGATCTGTCAGCTCTCCTGTGTGGTGTAGTATAGAGGATCTGTCAGCTCTCCTGTGTGGTGTAGTATAGAGGATCTGTCAGCTCTCCTGTGTGGTGTAGTATAGAGGATCTGTCAGCTCTCATGTGTGGTGTAGTATAGAGGATCTGTCAGCTCTCCTGTGCAGTGTAGTATAGAGGATCTGTCAGCTCTCCTGTGTGGTGTAGTATACAGGATCTGTCAGCTCTCCTGTGTGGTGTAGTATAGAGGATCTGTCAGCTCTCCTGTGTGGTGTAGTATAGAGGATCTGTCAGCTCTCCTGTGTGGTGTAGTATAGAGGATCTGTCAGCTCTCCTGTGTGGTGTAGTATAGAGGATCTGTCAGCTCTCCTGTGTGGTGTAGTATAGAGGATCTGTCAGCTCTCCTGTGTGGTGTAGTATACAGGATCTGTCAGCTCTCCTGGGTGTAGTAAGGTCGCTTCTGTGGTGTAGTATAGAGGATCTGTCAGCTCTCCTGTGTGGTGTAGTATAGAGGATCTGTCAGCTCTCCTGTGTGGTGTAGTCAATTTTTGCACAGTTTGCGCCATAACTAACTTTTAGAGCTGGAGACAAAAGTGGTGAAAATTGAGACCAAAGTCGTAGTGCAGATCTGACTTTTTGGCTTTCCAGCAATTGCGACATTTTGAGGCTAGTTTGTGGCAGAGGAGAGAAAGTACTGAATATGGCCAGATCTGCAGGAACCTAACAAAAAATAAAAAGTCACAGTTTCTCTTTCATTGTGCGACTTTTTATAAGGTTTGACTACAGCATCGCTTATATGCTTATATCTGATAGCACATTCAGAAATCTGACGCCCCTTTATTACCCACACCTTCTTTTCTACTTTAGTGTGAATCCCTGTCCACTACACAGTTGATGGAACCCTGTCTCGTTTCCAGTGCTGGGTTACTGGTGGGATGGCAGGTTCCCCACCAGTCAGATCTTAATGACCTGTCCTAAAGTCCTGGAACCTCCCCCTCTATATAGATATACCCTCACTGACTGTGCACCTGGAGGTCCTCAATTACTTGGACTGGTATCTCGCAGCTGGCTGTGAGAATATTAGTCCCTCAGGAGTCCGCTTACAGGAAGAAGTGCCAGCGTCAGCATTGGCCCAGGGAGAGCCTGACACCGATGTACTAACACATTCATTGACTTCCAATGAAGGAGCCTGTGTGCCCATCTGTAGTCATTAGATATCAGAACGTACCTTCCATCTACATGTAACTGTCATGGCAAAATGTGCTGGTGTCATGTCAGTGGCAGGCAGGGGGCAAAGCTAATACTGACCATAGGGGGCGCTGTAACATCACTGTATGTGAGATATGGAAAGACGTCCAGTGCTGCCGGAGGAGGAGGAAGTGTTCTGCTCCACTGGTGCTTCAGGTAGGATCCAGCACTGGGCACTGCATCTGCACGGATTGGTAGAGGGGCAGTGCCCTGAATTCTAGCACAGCATACACTATATAATACACTGTATCTTGGAGTCCATAAATGTGTAAGGCAATACAGGGATAATTTCTCTGCTTTCACATTTCAAAACTAGATGGGATTTTCTAACACTGTCAATAATATTAAGGACAAAGCACATCTTAAAGCAGCGACACCCCCCCCCCCCCCCACCATGTTTCCAGCAAGCCAATCCTCCATGTCCTGAAATATTTATCTCCCTTTGACAAAACTAGGGCAGCAAGTGAAAATACCGCAAAGCTGCACTGATACCATGGTGATGCATCAATACGACGATGGCACGAGCAGCAGCGTACCATCCGGCACAGCCACCTACTGCTAGACTAGAGGGGGGCGTCAGGATGTGAGGTGTGACATAGACAATCCTCAGCTACAGTATGAAGAAATAACGTAAGACAGGGTGCATGCTAATTGTAAAGGTCGAGAAATGGGGCTATTTAGTGCACAGGTTCACTTTTTCATGGCTCAGGTTAAATACCCCGAGACACTGAGCACCGAAACTCACTGAACACACAAAATATATGATGTTGGCCACATTATACAGTTGTGGAGCCCAACTGAAAGCAACACCTCACAGCCATGCCAGGGCGCAGCTGCCTCTGATATCACTGCTACTCTATAGCCACGTCTGACTGCCCACAGCCCCCTTTTAGGGCCAGCCACGCTGGTTTGCACCTAGATGGTGCCCCAGGTAGTCACTGATTGCCCCGATGAACCTTCAGGACTACCGGGACCATGCAGATAGTGACCTGTCACACAACCTGTGTCACTGCATGAAGCATGTCCTATTATTGTCCGCAATACAGACGAGGATAAGACAAGTTCTATCATGGACCGTTCCATTCCACAAAATGCAGATTGCAAAGGCGCACAACCATATATATTTTGCGATCCACAAAACGCGGATCCACCAAAAATACAGATGACATCCATGTGATGTCTGTGTTGCATCCGTTTTCTTTTTTTTTTCCGAACCTTTGCCTATAATTGTCCGCAAAATGAACAAGAATAAGACATGTTCTAATTTTTTAGACGTAAAAAGTGTCGCAAGTCCCATCTTCCGTCCAGCCATACGACACAATCTTGGCACATAGCCGGTTTTGTGCCTTGCACGCCAGATGGACGTGACAGGTCTGTGCCGCGGCTGGCACTCCAGCTCTGGCAAATTTACTTACATTTGCGCTTGGAAACAGGTACAAATGTTAGCTAAAAACTACACCAGCCAGGGTCACATACTGACATGAATGTACCAAATTTATGACGAGGCGCACACTTTGTCATAAATTAGACGTATCTAGCGGAAGCATATAGTGGGAAACTAAGACCACCATAAAAAGCTGGTCTTAGTAAATGTGCCCAGTGTATTAGGAAGGGTTATAACAGCCAGAGCTAAACGTCTGACCCTGGGAAATGCAGGGGTGCACCAGCAATGAGGCCAGGTGTGGTGATGCCTCACGTAGCACCAGGTAGGAGCAAGAGGGGGGCAGCCGAAGGGCCATGGGCTGAAGGGAAGGGGTTAGGTTAAAGAATTTGCACTGAGAAGGGGAAGGAAATGTGTCAGACAAGCGCAAAACCTCACAAAAAGAAAAGTCTGTGGCGTTCTAAAGCACCTAACGCTGCCCACCCCCCATCACATTTCATTTATTATACATTTAAAGGGGTATTCCCATCTGACAAATGTAGTTTGTATAGTTAGATATAGCCATACCAATATTATTACTAATAGAATGTATTTATATAAAATGTACCGTTTAGAAGATTTTCCTATTTGTATATCCATTGTCCCACACACATCAGTCAGGCCGTTGCCCCTGGTTACGACCACCGTGGCCATGTAGTAGTGGTGGCCGGCTTGCTCCTGTTCTAACCCGCTCTGAGGTAACTGCTGTATTGTGAACACACATTACATGAACATGCGGAGACACATCTTAGCGGTACTTTCACATCTGTGTTTTGGACGCTACAAGTACAAAACACAATGGTCAGGATCCGTCCAAAACGCAGACGTTATAAACGGATCCTGATCCATAGAGATGAATTGATCTTGGAACAGGATCCGTTTCTCTGCGTTTTGGAAGCGCAGACAAAAATGCTACAACCCTAAGATGTGTCTCCGCATGATCATGTAATGTACGTTCACAATACAGCAGTTACCTCAGAGCGGGTTTGAACAAGAGCAAGCCGGTCACCACTACTACATGGCCACGATGGTCGTAACCAGGGGCAACGGCCTGACTGATGTGTGTGGACAATGAATATACAAATAGGAAAATCTTCTAAACTGTACATTTTATATAAATACATTCTATTAGTAATAATATTGGTATGGCTATATCTAACTATACAGACTACATGTGTGAGATGGGAATACCCCTTTAAGGGTCCACTCACACGACCATATTTTCGTTCCGCATTTTTTTGTGGTTTGGATGCGTACCCATTCATTTGCTGCGGTCGCATCCATATGTCTGTCCTGTGGCCCTGCAAAAAGAATAGAACGTGTCCTATTCTTGTCCGTTTTGCAGACAAGAATAGGCGTTTCTAACACAATGTGCAGGACCACAAAATACAGGACGCACACAGCGGATACAGTCTTGTGAATGCTGTACATACAACACACATGTTCATAATACTTCTACCTGTTCATGAGAAGGAGGCGCAGGAGTTAATGAGCACCTCCTACAGGAATATGGGTGTAGGGGCCCGCACTACCCTACCTCTGTCAGAAAATGGTCTACTATTTAAATCACATTTTTATGTTAAACATCTTTTTAGCATTTTTGACATTTTTTTTTACATTTTCCATGTCTCTATATTTTTTTAAAAAGTATAAAATCCTGCAGTTTTCACACTGGTCACTAAGCCTGAAATATATTAAGTTTTCCGGTCTTTTGAGAGCAGCTACATGGGCCATAGACACAATGAACACAATGAACAGAAGCTGACCCCATTGACTTCTATGGGAGAGTTTTCTGGGCATGCTCTGTGACCTGTGCAGAGGTCAGGAGAGAGGAGATAAGCTGTGATATCACCTATTGTATATGTTAGATCCAGTGTTATCTATACAGAGGTGTTACTTGTCAATGTAATTCTGCCTGTGAGAATAACAAGATAGCTACTGAAAAGTTATCTGTACAGAGCAGGAAATCATGGCCTAGTGGTCAGTGTGAGAATTGCAGGATTATATACATTTTTATTATAGATAGTGACATGGAAAATGAAAAAAAAAAACACACCAAAAATTCTAAAAAAAAATATATCTTTAATATAAAAATGTGATTTAAACGGCAAATCATTTTGTAATGACATATTCCCTTTAAGTTCTACAACATCACCATTACATATATACATGGCCACATATCTATAGCACATTGCTTCTCTCAGACGTTCACATATAGACAGTGCTTAGAATACATAATCACAGGGTCCTGAAGGGATAATTATACATTATAATAATTCACACTGAATCCTAAGACAGCAACTGCTACACAAACGTAATGATTTAATTATAAAACATCAACATAGTAACACGCCATAGTATCGCCGGCTCCACACAATACTGCAACATAGTAACACATCATAATATCGCCGGCTCCACACAATACTGCAACATAGTAACACATCATAATATCGCCGGCTCCACACAATACTGCAACATAGTAACACGTAATAATATCGCCGGCTCCACACAATACTGTGATATAGTAAAACTTCATAGTATCACCAGCTCCACACAATACTGCAACATAGTAACACGTCATAATATCGCCGGCTCCACACAATACTGTGATATAGTAAAACTTCATAGTATCACCAGCTCCACACAATACTGCAACATAGTAACACATCATAATATCGCCAGCTCCACAGGATACTGCAACATAGTAACACGTCATAGTATCGCCAGCTCCACACAATACTGCAATATAGTAACACATCATAGTATCGCCAGCTCCACAGGATACTGCAATATAGTAACACATCATAGTATCGCCAGCTCCACACAATACTGCAACATAGTAACACGTCATAGTATCGCCAGATCCACACAATACTGCAACATAGTAACACGTCATAGTATCACCAGATCCACACAATACTGTGATATAGTAAAACTTCATAGTATCACCAGCTCCACACAATACTGCAACATAGTAACACGTCATAATATCGCCAGCTCCACAGGATACTGCAACATAGTAACACGTCATAGTATCGCCAGCTCCACACAATACTACAATATAGTAACACATCATAGTATCGCCAGCTCCACAGGATACTTCAATATAGTAACACATCATAGTATCGCCAGCTCCACACAATACTGCAACATAGTAACACGTCATAGTATCGCCAGATCCACACAATACTGCAACATAGTAACACGTCATAGTATCACCAGATCCACACAATACTGTGATATAGTAAAACTTCATAGTATCGCCGGCTCCACACAATACTGCAACATAGTAACACGTCATAGTATCGCCAGATCCACACAATACTGCAATATACTAAGACGTCATAGTATCGCCAGATCCACACAATACTGCAACATAGTAACACGTCATAGTATCACCAGATCCACACAATACTGTGATATAGTAACACGTCATAGTATCGCCAGATCCACACAATACTGCAATATAGTAAGACGTCATAGTATCGCCGGCTCTACACAATACTGCAGTATAGTGAAACTTCATAGTATTGCCAGCTCCACACCATACTGCAATATAATAACACTTCATAGTATCGCCAGCTCCACAGTATACTGCAATATAGTAAGACGTCATAGTATCGCCAGCTCTACACAATACTGCAATATAGTAACACTTCATAGTATCGCGGCTCCACACAATACTACAATATGGTAAGATGTCATAGTATCGCCAGCTCCACACAATACTGCAATATAATAACACTTCATAGTATCGCCAGCTCCACAGGATACTGAGATGTACTAATACTAAGGCATGGGATTCAGATGGTTCCCTCAGGTTCTCCAGATCCGGTTGTTAAAATTACAGCCGGATCGGAGAACCTTGTTAGCGGTTGAATCCCGATTTGGCATTCCATAGTTTAGATCTTTAGGCTTTTTAAAAGTTGGGTGGTATGTGTGTGTAGTGTATATGTGGTGTATATATGTGTGTGTAGTTTATATGTGGTGTATATATGTGTGTATAGTGTATATGTGGTGTATATATGTGTATGCAGTATATATGTGGTGTATATGTGTGTGTAGTGTATATGTGGTGTATATGTGTGTGTGTGTGTAGTGTATATGTGGTGTATATATGTGTATGCAGTATATATGTGGTGTATATGTGTGTGTAGTGTATATGTGGTGTATATGTGTGTGTGTAGTGTATATGTGGTGTATATATGTGTATGCAGTATATATGTGTGTGTATATGTGGTGTATATATGTGTGTGCAGTGTATATGTGGTGTATATATGTGTGTGCAGTGTATATGTGGTGTATATATGTGTATGCAGTATATAGTGGTGTATATGTGTGTGTAGTGTATAT